>JAIUZE010018114.1:0-40250 GCA_022085475.1 Heliosperma pusillum
GTTCATGTTAAGTCTAAATAAAATCATAAAATATTTGGCAAGTGGAGTTTAAATATATTTTCAACATGTCAACTTTCAAGTTTTATCTTTCAAACAAATTTATTGATAGTTTTTTTTTTTGACTTAAAGAGAGTTACATGGCCGTTTTAAAAAAGACGAGCTTTCAACATTGATTTAAGTATCGTATTTCAATGTATTTACTAGAAAACTACTGTAACTGATACAAGATAAAACGTAATTATTCATAGTTTTTTTAAAAGAAAAAGAACTACAAGGGTTTTCTAAGGAAGACGAGATTTCCAGAATGGTTCTAAGCACTATATTTCAATGAGTTTACTAACTAAATTAACTGATAATACAAACTGATTAGTAAACACAAAAGTAATTAGTAAATCATCTACTTTACTTCTTCCTTTAATTTTATCTTTTGACCTAAGCAAATGAGTTTTTAAGTGTAAAGTAGGAATAAACCAATACAATAAGAGTATATTATTAAGGCTAATATAAGACAAGTAGGGCCATGTATCATGCTAAGGTGTTGGAAAGACAATAGCTTAATCATACCTTAATTAATCATTATACTCTACATGTGAAAATGTGATGATCATGGGTAGCCTAGGTTTTGTGCTAAAGCCAAATTTGCTAGTAGTTGACTACCAGTCAACATGGATGGGTAGCTGACTAGCTGTGATCCTGTTTTGGCATCTTATGGGCTTGAGAGGCCGTCGACCCGTCACGAAATGACCTAACTCAAAACCACCAGTTCTATAATGAACATGTTATGTGTAAAGGCAAATAAGTTGAGATAACTAATTTGAAATCGTATTTGAATTCATGTAGACGAATGTATATTCTACATGAAAATGACAAAGAGTTTAACAAAAAGTGAAATGATCATGATCCGACTCAAATGGTCTTACCCATAACCGACTAACCTAAAATGACGAAGCTGTCAAACCAAAGCTCAACCTAAAATGACCTAATCCGACCCGACTGCATAATTTGTAGCATCAATGTAGATTAATGGAAAATTTACATATTAACTGCCAGCCTAGACTTAAAGAATGAGATACAGAGAGGAAAGGTAAAAGGAGGGTAATTTTTTTTCTAAAAAAATACTGATTCTAAGATTAAACTAGTAAGAAACCAGAAGTTTGCATTTGAAGAATGAAATAAATGATATACACAGGCAACACAGCCTGTAATTAAAGCAATACATTGGCATCTCAGAATGTATGAAAAAGGCGGTAGGTCACGTACAAAGCTGGGAGCAAAGCTGTTGAACCCTGTAAGAGTCGTCGTTGATCACTGGATAGAGCTGAGTTCTTCCATTGTTGATGCAGGTTAGGTTTAACTTGTTTCCTATCTCAGTTGACTGCAATTAAAATGCACTGTATTTAGTAATTTAGTCGCAACTCGATTAATGTGGCTATTCTAGGCCTGTCACTGAGCACGACACTTCATTTTACGCTAAAAACATGAGTTTTTTTTTTTGTTCTCAAAACATTTGCCAGACGCTTAGCTCATACATTCGCATCTAGCACTTGCAGCTGAGACGAGGTTATGAAAGAGATGTCAATAGGCCAAAAAGACGACAGTCGAGGACGTTACCTCACAGAAAACTTGCTGAGGCTTGCAGCTCCATTTAGAAGTAGGGAAACAGGTCAAGTAATGGCACCATGAACAATACTCATTTCCGCTAGCTCCTCTTAAAACCAACACCAGTCCAACCGTTATTCTGTACAGACGATACAAAGAGACGGTTTCAGAACGGTATTGTTTGTTGGACCGCTTCAGTAAAGGCAGTCTATGCAGTTGGAAGATTCAAGTGTTCAACTTACCCAACAGTCAAGAGTAGAGCACCAACAATCCAGAGTGCATACTGATAAGGCTTGTGCTTAGGTTTTACGGATTGAGATCCGTTCCCTGGAATATAATGTTTTTGGCTAACCCATCCAAATTGAGGGCGTATCAACAGCACAAATCCAAGAAGAAACCCGGTAATGAACCCGCCTATGTGCGCAAAGTTGTCCACATGAGGAAGAATTCCCACCGCGAGATTTATCAGGATTATCAATACAAGTGTCACCAATGCTGCAACCTGGACAACGAAAGTTGAAATTGTCAGACTCCCTTCCGTTTCTTTTTATTTGACGTTTTAGAAGATTTTACAAGAATTAAGAAATTATTGGAATAAGTGAAATAAATGACTTTTTGAAATAGTAACAGTAACTTTTTACACCAATCAAATAACTTAAAAGATCATTTTTCCCTAATTAATACTGTTTTGGGAAACGTAAAAAACATGTAATGGATGGAAACTGTAAAACGACAAATAAAAAGAAAATTTTGATCTTTCTAAAACGACAAATATAATGAAACTACCTTGTTAGCGTAAATTGTCCAGTTAGTGAGCAGCTCGGAGAGCATGGCCCCTAGTAGACCAAATAGTGCACCAGAAGCACCAACAGAGATTGTAGATTGAAGAAACAGAGCCGACAGTATGCTTGCGCCGAAACCAGAGATTATATATAACAAGCCAATCTTCACTGAAAATCGACAATTTTATGTTAAGACATGATGTAAACAACTTGAAGTCGAGAAGTAAAACGAGTGACGTAAAAAAAAACCGTACCAAACCCAAATTCTTGTTCCAACCGTAGGCCTATAAAGATGAGGCTTAACATATTAGCAAGTACATGTACTACCCCGGCATGCAGCCACGTGCTAGAGATCAACCGCCACACTTGATGTTGGTGTACCACCATGTTGATTTCCAGAGCACCCATTTTTTGTAATCTGATGAAATGAGTTTGGCATTGTTGATTAGATAAATCGGCTTTTATTTTACACCGCATTTCAGTCATTCAGAGCATTCTGCAGATTATTCTTTCCCTCAAGTTTTACAGAATTATATAAAAGATATAGCATCATCACATTTCTAAATTCCAAATAGCAGACATTCAGCTGAAAGTAGGCCACAAGGGAAGAACTGAACAACTGAACGAGTGCTTTTATCGACAAGGGATCCAAGACAGCGGAGATATTAGAAAAAAAGCTCAATATAGTGTGTTTTGGGGTCGGCTGACACATGTGTGTTTTTTGCATCACGATTCTCTCCCTAACCTCCATTATCTCTTTATTTCCATGCATAAATTCAAAACCGTTATATATTGTCAAAATGCGATCTTGACCATTGAAACAAAATGGACTCTCCATTTCTTTTTAGGAAATGGAGAAAGAAATGGAGAGAATCTTAACTCGTATTCTTTGTACACGAGAATAGAAAACTACTCCCTCCGTCCCGGTCATTTGTTTACCATTTCCATTTTAGTGTGTCTCATTCATTTGTTTACCTTTCTATATTGAGAATGTTTTCTATGAGTAATTTGATGTGCCAATGGGACTATTGTCCACTTGTCATCCACCAAGTACCACCCCAAATGGTCCCCTACCATTTTCTTAATAATTGTACCAAAAGCAAAGGTAAACAAATGACCGGGACGGAGGGAGTATAAGCCAAGTACATTTCTTGATTGCCAAAATTGGAGTGAAATATTTTTGAAAATTTAAAGTCACGAGGTAGAGTTTTGATCACAATGTAACAGTTTTGGATTCATGGCGATTTGGAAGGAAGATGTCATTGCTCCATACGTTCGCTCTCCCTTACATATCTCGTTCCCTCTCTCCCCCCCCCCCCCCCCCCTTCACTTCATTAATGTGTATCCAAACATACCTTTCATTTTGAAGCTATTTCAAAGTGAATAGACATCACAGACTCACAGTCGTCCGACCACCCTAGACTCCCAACAATCAACACATCACTATAGTATAACTTCAAAAGCCAAACTAAAACCAAAAGAGACTAGAAATCAGCTCTACATTATGCCAACATGGTGCAAATTCTTGTGTAAGGCGATCTAGTAGTATGAGACAGTTCATAAAATAATACCTCTTCAATTACACAAGAGTTCTTCTACATTGAAAAACACCAAGGATCACATGTTGAATACTTGAACCCAAGTGAAGTTAACACACTTAAAACCTTACATAGAACAATCTCACTCAATTTCCTTAAGCAATTTAGCTTACCGTAACCTACATTGCAATGCAGATGTCAACTAGCTTGGTTGGTAAAAATAATGAGCGGCGGTACTCACGAATTGGGTTCAAACCTCGTCAGCATTAAAATTGCCTTTGTGGCTCCCTTTACCTAAAAAAAAAAAAATTACCTACATTGCAATCCTACAAAGCACAATAATAGATTGATATGCCATTTCACCAATTTACATAAAAGATCCAATAGCAAAACCGCGAAATCAAGCAATTCGCATATTAAACCATAATAAAATTGAACAAACCAAACTCAATTCTACACAAGTAAACTAACACGCACTATCATGACTCATGTAAGGCTGTTTTACACTAATACGTTGTTTTGCAAAAAAAAATACAATGGAAGTACTCTAATACACAAAACGCAAGAGCGACTATCAGACTCATGTAAGGCCATTTTACACTAAAATTACGTAAAAATTCATCCTTTCACCCAACAATTCTCACGTAAAGCGACCTTACACAAAACTAAGCGCGATTTCAAACCGAAAACAGAGAAGCGATACTTACGTGGCAGAGGAGGGCCCAAACAGAGGATTTTCCTTAAGAGGTTGAAAAGAAAACCTTCCCAAAAACTGAGGAAAACAAGAAAACGAATACTTTGGACAATTATTAACGTACATTGTTATAACAAATAGTACAACGTTAGCTACAACAATCATGGGTACTATCCATGGAACCCACTTCTTAAACGGTCTCATTTCCACGTCCCTCGTCGACACCGACGTCAAAATGCCGCTCATCGTCCTCCTTTCATTGATCAAACTACGTAACCTATCAAAAAAATATGGGAATTTTTTTTTGAAAAATGTGATTATTTATTTGGTGGGAAATGGTAATGTAAGTGAGATTTATGAAATTTGCTCTTTCATGGACACCTTTTACTCAATCATGGACATTTTCTCACAAAATTGACAAAGACTACCCTTTTTCAATCCCCCTGCCTACTCCCTCCATTCTTTTCCCTAATTAATTAGCCACCATCCAAAATTAACCCTCCCAATTACCCTGGCCTATCCCCACCACAATAAGCTATATAATCTCCTCCACCATGACTAGACTCCAATCCTCCATCAACGTCATCGTCGGCGCCGCTTGTAGGAATCTTTATGGTATCAAACTGAGTTCGCAAACCAATCGTCAGCGCAGGTGGTGTCAGTGCGTGGCGTCGGCGTAGTTGGTGTCAGTGGCGTCGTGGGGTCGGCCATGGTGCCGTCAGCCACGCGGTGCTATGGAAGGGGGAAGAGACGAGGATGGGGTACACGGTGAAGAGGCACGGCTACAGTTGCAGTCGGGTGTTCGGTCAGACGATGGTGGTGGTGCGGTCAGTGTAGGGGAGTCAGCGTCGGGTGTTTAGTCAGACGGTTGTCAGTGTAGGTGAGATGTTGCAGGAGGTAGAGGGGTTTTTTTTGGGAGGATTGTTTTTCTTTGGAAAATGGGGATGTAAAAATGTGAAGGGTATTATGGTCATTCTTGTCCATGATTGAGTAAATCATGTCCATGAATGAGCAACACCCTTTATTATTTGGTGAAATATTGAAGCAAAAAAGGAAAATTATATTGAAATTCCGGGATCTTAGAGTAATTTACATTTACAGTAGCTTATAAGGGTCGATTTTGTTTGATTGTTTTTGGGTTTTGTTACGATGATATTGAATAGTTTTTGGGTTGGTTGGTTAGTTGTTTTCTTGCTTTGTTAAGTAACGGTTCACCAAAATCACCAGAAATGTGATCCAACAGGATTCGAATGGAAATTTCAATTCTACAATTAATGATGGCAATTGAGTCGGTCCGGGTCGGGTAGAGACGTAGAGTCTCGCGTTTATTGATCATCTATTCATACTTGTGGATAAAACGGGTGGACATGGAGATACAGGCGTGGTGAATTGATTACGACTCAGGTTTAGATCTCTACGAGAGCAATTCAATCTATAGAGGTTTAATAGTTTGACATTACGTCTTGTAGAATTCAGAGTTTCTCACCTTGGTAAAAATAGGGTAAATGACCTAGTATGTATCAATGTATGATTTGCACGCTTAGATCTCTACGAGAGCAATTCAATCTATAGAGGTTTTTATAGTTTGACATTACGTCTTGTAGAATTCAGTGTATCTCACCTTGGTAAAAATAAAGTAAATGACCTAGTATGTATCAATGTATGATTTGCACGCTTAGATCTCTACGAGAGCAATTCAATCTATAGAGGTTTTTATAGTTTGACATTACGTCTTGTAGAATTCAGTGTATCTCACCTTGGTAAAAATAAAGTAAATGACCTAGTATGTATCAATGTATGATTTGCACGCTTAGATCTCTACGAGAGCAATTCAATCTATAGAGGTTTTTATAGTTTGACATTACGTCTTGTAGAATTCAGTGTATCTCACCTTGGTAAAAATAAAGTAAATGACCTAGTATGTATCAATGTATGATTTGCACGCTTAGATCTCTACGAGAGCAATTCAATCTATAGAGGTTTTTATAGTTTGACATTACGTCTTGTAGAATTCAGTGTATCTCACCTTGGTAAAAATAAAGTAAATGACCTAGTATGTATCAATGTATGATTTGCACGCTTAGATCTCTACGAGAGCAATTCAATCTATAGAGGTTTTTATAGTTTAACATTACGTCTTGTAGAATTCAGAGTATCTCACCTTGGTAAAAATAGGGTAAATGACCTACTATATATAGTTCTATGTATCAATGTAGGATTTGCAGGCTATTACGTATGTATAGCGTTACCCAACTCTAAAATTTTAAAATCGTATATTAAAGTACTTTTAGTGAACCAGCCACCCTAAAATACTCTTATAAAAGAATTCTCTCATGATAAACCAAGACATTATCACGATTATTCAATGTAAGTGGTTTAATACCCTAGACTTAATTCATCTCGATCAGTTGCATAGTCCGGATTTGTAGAGTTCGGATTACAATTAGGGGACGAAAAATGTAATCATGACATAATATGAACTTGAAAAAATTTCAGAAATTTTAACCAAACATCAAGATTTGACCAACGGAAAAAGGCGAGCATCCCTGCCAACCTCCTTAACTCCGCCACTATTCTCGATCAATTTATACTCCTAAAATCGAAACCGTTTCAGTCTAAAAAAGCAGGTCGTAAGTGTAACTTTAACCAAAGGGGCTAGAGTCTCACCCTAATTAATCATCTAATACTTGATAACATTATTATTGTATGTATTACACATCCTTGATTTGTCTTCACTTTAATTCAATTTCCAGTATTCGCCATTTTTACAGGTTACTTCTTCTTCAAATCTATTTCATCTCCTTCTTAGATCTCATAACTCAATTACTTTTTCTTCAAGTTTTTTCCTTTTCTAAATTTTCTAAGTAATCTTTTGTTGTTTAATTTGGCCAGCTTGCTGTTTTTCAATTAATTATCTTAAATCTGATATATATCAGTCGTTACTGTCAAAAATTTATGATTTTGCTGATAGAATTGCGTGATTTTGATTTTGATTTTGATGATATTGTTGATTGATGATTTTTGCTGTATTATCATGTGAATCGGTTTTATTTAATGTGTGATTTGAATTTAGCTTAAAATTTTAATTCTTGTACTAGAACAATTGCAATTGGTTGAATTTTGATTCTAGTAAGCTGTGTTGTTGAATGTTATGTTATGTTATGTTATGTCATTGTGTGAGGTAAATGTGGAGAAATTTCGCGAAATTCTGAGTGATTTTTCTGCTGAAGGTGAGGTATTTGATGAGGTGATTTGAATACGATTTCGCGAAGATATAGGTGAAGAGTTGAGGTGTTTCAATCAGTTTGCAGATGTGAAGTTGGATGTTATGTTACTTTATGTGTGAGGTGAATGAGGAGAATAATTGAGCGAAAATCGATATTTTTTCTATGGATTGGACTTTGATAATGTATTGGAGGATGTTGTAATGATTATTGTCACGGAAGATATTGGTGAGGACTCGAGATTTTTAAATTATTGCGCTGTTGCGGAGAATAATTGCGCGAAACTAGATTCTCCCTCCCTTCCATATTGGTCATTTTAGATTATTTCACAAGAATAAGAACGCATTGGTAATGTTGTATTATTAGTTATGTGTTATAAATGTTCTTTCAAAAACGAGATATAAAAATAAAATTTAGATTTTTTTCTAAAACGAGTTTATATTATGGAACGGAGGGAGTATATTTTCTGCTGACGGTGAGGTATTTGCTGTGAATGTGTGACTTTGGTTATGTATAGGAGGATGCTGTGATGATAATTATCGCGAAAGATATTGGTGAAGAATTGAGATTTTTAGATTAGTGCACACATGTGAAGTTGGATGCTAAGTTATGTAATGTGGGAGGTAAATGTAGAGAAATTGCGAAACTGGAGTGATTTTCTACTTAAGGTGAGGTTTTATGATGTGGATGGGACTTTGATGATGTCTAGGAGGATCTTATCATGATTAGTATCGCGAAAAATATTTGTGTGAGATTTTTAACTAGGGCACGCTTTGGAGTTGGATGTTAATTTCTGTAGCGTGCGAGGTAAATGTGGAGAATGCGTGTGAAACTTGATATACTTTCTGCTGAAGGTGAGGTTTTTTTTTGTGGATTGGCTTTGGTTATGTATTGGTGGATGTTCTGATGATTAGTTTCGCGAAAGATTTAAAGTAGTGCACAGCTGTTGAGTTGGATGTGAAGTTATGTTATGTGTGGGGTAACTCAGGTAAGTGTGGAGAAATGTGCGAAACTCGATTGATATTATGCTCATCGTGAGGTATTTGATGTGGATGGGACTTTGTTTATGTATAGGAGGATCTTGTGATGATTAGGTTCGTGATAGATACTGTGGAAGAATTGAGATTTTTTTAATTAGTGCACAGTTGTGAAATTGGGTGCTAAGTTATGTTATGTGTGAGGTAAATGTAGAGAAATTACGCGACACTGGAGTGATTTTGTGCTGAAGGTGAGGTATTTGATGTTTTGATGATGTCGAGTAGGATCTTGTGAATTTGTGATGATCATTATCATAAGAGTTATTGGTGAAGCATTGAGATTTTTGTAAAAAGTGCACAGCTGAGAGTCGGATATATGCAACAATACCCTTAGAGAGTCGGACACAAAATAAAAATTGTGGTGAGAATTGTGCTGTATAAGACTGTCACAATGAAAAGAAGTTTGAACAGTTTACTTTGCTTGGAAAATGAACTTTGACTAGTGTGAGATATTTGATGTAAGGAAAAAATATATAGCTTATTTTCACTGAGAATCAGAGATGCTTTGTAAGGTTGCATACATCGTATTATTGAACCCCTTACCTTGTCATAGACAGAACGCATTTCAAGTACTACGGTTTTCGTCGTCGCCCTTTTGTGCAAGATAGTTTGTTGACTTTGATGTTGATGATGATGAAGCACTTCAGAATGTGGATTTGTTTTGGCTTTAACTTGCCTTGTTGTGGCTGTCATAACTCTAACTACAGCAATACGGAGAATATGTTTTGCAGGGTGGTTTGATGAAAGATCTTCTTACTTTCATAGCTCTATTTGCCGCTGCGATGCTTTACTTAACTTCCACGTTTTAAACACTCACTGCTTTATTTTGTTTTTTAAGACTAGAAAGTTTATTGTTTGAGGTTCCATGTCTTTGTATGACCATCTGTGACTAACATTTGAAAGGTCTCACATAAATATTACTCGTATTACCCATATCATGTGAAAAGTCTCACATAAATATTATTGAGAGACAGTCTCGCATGAGACTTGGTGTTCTTTTCATTACTTCATTGAAGCTTAAAACCTCCTGAAGGACCTGAACTTTCACGAAGATTATCAGACATTATAGTACGTGACACGTAACACGTTCATGATCTTTACGCTCTGGATCTCTCCTATGGTCTTACTTCCGCTTGATAGGTGGTTGCATCATGATCTGACTATAACATTATCGTCTCGAACTGTTCATATTAAATCATATATTCTCAGATATGACAGCACTAGTGTTTTAGTCGACGGAGTTTGTTATGACTGTAGGCGAAGAGATTGTTTCCACTGTTTTATGTCCATTTTCAAGTTCCTTCTGTTTGTGCCTTACCAGTGTTATGGAAGCTCTGTTGGTAATCTTATGCTGATTTCAAGCAGGCTGACATGGTTGGTACCAGAAGAAAGAGGTCTGAATCAAAACCTAAAGCAGTGGCTCTAATGCCTGAGGAGCCTGAGCCTCTGCAAATCATTAATGCAGAAGCAGTTAATGGTCCTTCTGATGATGAGTTAGAGAAAAATGATATTTCGGACAGCGGAGTTGAACCTGCATATGACGGTGGGTATGACGAGGGGGGCCAAATGATGGATGAAATAAATGAGGAGGAACAAATGATGGATGAAATAAATGAGGAGGAAGAATTTGAGATCAATGATATAACACTTAACGGCAATGAGGATGTGCATACTGAAGATGAGGAAGAAGAAGAAGATGAAGAAGAACCAGTAAGCGGTGGTTCCGACAATGAAGATGTGCGTACTGAAGATGAGGAAGAAGAGGAAGAAGTTGAAGAAGAAAATGAAGATAACGAACAAGAACAGGAAGAAGACGGAGTAGAAGAACAGGAAGAGGAAGATAAAAAACTAACAAGTTGTGGCTCTGACAATGAAGATGCGCATACTTTTGAAGAAGCAGGAGCTGGCGTAACTGCATGCATAATGAATACTAATGAAGGCTTGGCTTCTCCTGAACATGCACTAGTTGAGAATCTGGCTGACAATCTGAATGATGGCAAAGAAGCAGATGAGCCAACAGGTGATGAGCCAATTAGTATTCCTACAGAAAATGGGGGAGATAAATCTATTGAAGAGATTGCATCCACTGCCATTGAAGCCAAAATTGTTGTTGAACAAGGCAGTGAGCCAAAGAAGGAAACTACAAGAAGATTGATTAGGAAGAGAATATTACGCGGGAATGAGGGATCTAGTATATCATGCAAGGCGGGAACATCAAATGAAGCTAATCTTCTGTGTTTGGAAGATAACGAGGTAGTAGGTGTACCAAGTATAGAAGCCAAAAATGAAAAGATAAGGAATGAGAAGAAAGTGGTAGGAAAACCGATAGTTAAGATCATTAAGAAACTGAATAGTATCAGGAAAGAGAACCATCATGGTCAATCCGGTGTAAAGACAGGTAGTGTTGAGCAGAAGCCTAAACTCACAAATAATAAGCCTGCAAGTAAAGAAAACAAAACTATTGAGCAAGAATTCAGGAAAGAAGAAGTCGAGAAGTCTGAAGAAGCCAGGTTTACTCGTAAGCAGAAAAATAAAAAGATAGTGGAAGAAGGCACGCAGATAGTACATGCCAAGGACATAGATGAGCCAGGATCTTCCGAAAAGGGCAAATTGTCAAAGAGAGTTGAAAGTCAAGGAATGATCTTTATGTGCAGTTCTGATACCAAAAAAGATTGTTGTAGATACAAAGTTTTCGGGCTATCTGCTGCCAAGAAAGATCTTGTGTCAAAGATATATAAAGGCATGAGACTGTTTTTATTTGACGTTAATCTTAAAATGTTGTATGGGATATACAAGGCCGCTGGCCGAGGCAGTTATGATATTGAGCCCAGGGCATTCCATTCACAGTTTCCTTCTCAGGTTAGGTCTTTACTATCCATAGTCATCTTACGTTTCTTAAACTTACGGCGCCTTTTATTTTTTTGTTAGCTATGTTAAGGTGGGGAAGCTTCGGTTAAGTGGATCGGCTGAACAAAAGTATGAGACTTATTTCTGTGACCGTGACCATTGTTTTTATCATCAAGGATCTAAAAAAGTCTCTAATTAGTAGAATAAAAGTGATCCAAATTTTTTTGAGGTAAAAATGATCAAATGTTTAATCATTAAGGATTTAAATAGTCTGTAAAATCTTTGGAATAAAAATGATGTATGCGTGTACTCCGGCTATGATTGGTAGATGTGTACTTCGACTGCTGACCTGTTTTTAGCCTGCCGATCTCGCTTATGGTATTATATATCAGTTTCAGTGGAACTGGTTTGTTTGTGCCTTCTAGCCTCGTTCATTGTATTGGTGGCTAATCCTTCAAGTCTTGGATGACCATAAAAAATTATCTAAGCACAGTTGCACAGTGCCCTCCTACCTATGCTAACAAAAAATATGAAGAAAATATATAGAGTAACTTTGAACACTGCCTTTGACAGGTCCGATTTACTGTCCAGAAAGACTGCCTGCCAATACCTGAGGAGAAGTTCAAAAAGGTTATCAAGGATAATTACTTCACAAAAACGAAATTCAATTGCCAGCTGAACAAGTACCAGGTCTGCTCTTATTAGTTTTCTTGTCTCCATGCGAACGAGATTTGTGAGTTTCTGGAGTTCATTTTTTTTTTTTGGCGACAGGTGAGAAACTTATGCAAGCTTTTCAATGAGACCGCCAAGAAATCAGCATTTAAACAAGGTGGTTCAAGCCAAAAGCCGAGACCTATCGACACTTCATCCACACGAGTGGAGAGGAAGAGGAAACGGGTAGAAGATAGCAGGAGAGTGGAAAGGAGACTTATTTCATCCCAAGATCCCGGAAGGAGGCGGAGACTTCCCGAACAAACAAGGCACAGTGGCCGCACTCATATATTGAGGGATTGGGAGGAAATGAGGCGTCCTATTATTGTGAGGGCCCGGGAAGAAGCAAGGCTTGCCCCTGTGGTCATCGATGAGAGGTATCGTCACCCTGCTGTTATTTATGACAGGGACGCTTACTTGCCACCAGTAGAATCATCGGCTCTATATGAGCCTTACCAGGCTGAAGATTCCCCGCGTTCTAGAATCTATTCTTATGAGAGAAGCCCGAGAATTGATAATTACAGAAGGGAGTCCGCCATAGATTATAGAGATCACGAGATCTCACGTTCTCGTGAATCAAGGCATTATGTTCCGCAAAATGTTCATGACCCGTACACGATCTATAGGGAATCGGGTGTGTACCATGAGCCAGTATATGACAGTTATCCTTCTCCTGAGCGACGGTCTTCAAAGTATTATAGGCTTTCTGATGAGTATCGTTCTCCCCTAACCGACCGCCGTAGGTATTGAACTATGTTGTAGGAACATTTACATATCCTGTGTTCATGTTTTTGGCTGTCAAGACAGTTTCTCATAGCTGAGACAAGTTAATTATATGTAATAAGCTGTAAAATTAAGGTCACATAGGTTTTCGAGCAAATTAAGCATTTTACTTCATACTTCTCTCAAACTATATAGTACTCGGCAATTCATAAATTTACATATCTACTAGCCGCTCTAAAATAAGGTCAAAATATACACACATTATGCCTCGAAAGGAAGGTCATGCCAAAGATACTTAAAGAGTCCAGACTTAAGATGCAGATGTCAACTAGCTTAGTTTGTAATGTTAATGACTTATGAGAGGTGGTGCTTATAACTTAGATTTAAAATCGATAAAAAAAAAAATTAAAGACGATGGTTGTAACATGTGAGAGTTGAAATTATAGCTCGAAAGCTTATTGTAGTTTGGCTTATTATTGCTTTCATTAAAATAAATTGTAAAGTTTACAAGAAGTTCATGGGGAGCCGAGAGACAATCTGGGCCCCCACCCCCTTACCTATAGAAAAACTAAGCCTAGTAAAGATATAAGTGGCCACCCGAGCCCCAGCATCCTGAGATACCGAGAATTTCTGGATCCGCTTGAGCAAGTCAACAGCATCCGAGCCCAGCTCTCCAAGCGAAGAGAAAGAGAAGGGTAGGAAACCAAAGCCAGCCGGCGCGCATAAATCTCCATACTTAGCACATTTGCGCTGAGCAGCATCAGCGACAACCCGTCCCGGCACAAAATCGAACATCCCAGTCTGAGTCAAGGGGGAAGACCCTGTCAAATCAACACACACATCACGCCCTCTGTCCCAGGAATAAAGTAGCAAATCCGCAGGACGAAGAGATCCGCCATGTCCGTCAACCAAATCGATATCAACCACATTGCCCGTAGAAATACCAGACCTATAGCATATGTCGAATAAGGTGTCACGAACGAGGTTATACTGATGATTAACCCCCACGGTACCAGTACAAGAAACAACGTGGTCCCCATACACATCATCAGCAAAAACCCGAGAGCAAGCAGGACAAGGCCTAGATACCGTGAATAACGGGACACCCAGTCGATACCCCAGCACACTACGGTAAGTCCTCCTCTTCATAGTCTGACCCAACCCAGAGATAGGAACCGCACGCAACCAATCAGAGGCGTAGGCACCTTGCTGAGACTTCCACAACGCAAGCTGACGCGGTGTCAAAGAAAAAACAGATTCTGAAAAAGCAACAACCGTCGCGAAATATATATCTGCCAATTTCTTCATAAGTTTAGGGGCAGCGATTTCACTAGGATCGCGTAAAAAAATCAGATTCTGTAGCCTCCGAAAACACTCGCAAGGCATCGTCAAAAGTAGAACCAACATCTACAATACCAGAAGGCCGTAGGAGCGTAGCCTGCAAAACTGCAGACTGCAAACGGGAAGCCACAAAAGCATAGTGTAAAACATCCCCCGCAGCATAAACACCGAGCCCACCCAACTGAAAAGGGAATGTGGCAAGGCGTCACTGCCAATCCTCAAAACCAGGCCCAGACGCGGTGACTATACGTTCCAAGCTAGAACGAAGTGTTGCATCAAAGCGAAGATGGACAGACCCAAAGACTCCAGGGGAGCAAGTACGAAGAGAAAAATAGAGCTTAGAAATACCAGTACAAGCACGGAGCAGAAGCAACTCGCATTGCGGGTCCTCGATCCTCGCGACTAAATCCATAAGCTCAATGGTCTTAGTCGCTCTCCTCGCCACAAGCTCACTGCCAAAAATAGGACAAGTACTGACAGGTCCACCCAAAACAGAGACACTACGTAAGAGCCGGGCAATAGTAGGGGGGTAAACACCGGGAAGCCGACTCCGAGGATCCTCAATAGGCCAAAAGACCTCAGTCTTAGCCACATTAAGATGGAGACCAAAACGAGGCTCATCTACCATAATCAAATCCAAAACAGCCCCCACCTCCAAAGTGTCCCCAACAATGGTGTCATCATCCAAATACCAGGCCTGCATAATAAGATCAAAAGAGTCCCGGATTTTGCACACTAGGGGATGCAAAACCAAAGGGCCTAACGGATCACCCTGCTGAACACCCTGTCAAGACCACAAGCAATCCTCCCCATAATAAAGACGGGCAGGGCTAGAGTAACAAAACTCCACCCAACGGGAAAGAACCGGACAACGACGGCGGACTTCCTGTAGCATAGTCACACGATCAATAAGGTTGAAAGCATTCTGGAAATCAACTAGCAACATAGACAATCCCACATCACCACCACGGGCCTCAATGAGCCGATTCAAGGCATGCAAGATAGCCTCTCCTCTACCGGACACCCCAACCCCAAACTGCAGACCAGCAAAATAAGTAGACAAAGAAGGACCAACCAAACAAGCACCAACCTTAGAGACAAGACGTCTCCAGACAGTGCCAACATCGATAGGACGAACACCCCCGCCCGGCTTAACAAGCGGCGTAAGCGGAGCGCTGGCAATGTACTCACTAAGGGCTACAGGGCACCGACCCTACAAGAAAAGATTAACCACCCTAGTAACCTAGTAACATGAGCGACCAAATCATCAGAGACAGCCACAACAACACCACTCAAACAGTCCATAAGGTGTTAGGCACGAAGCCCATCCCTCCCGCAAAAAAGTGCCACGCGGGAAACCACGAATCATATCAAAAACCACCGCCGAAGAGGAAACAAGAGAATGATGATCCACTGGCAAAGAAGGTAATGAAGGAGATGAGGCGACATGGTGCTTCTCTTGCAAGGCCCCAAGAGTGACATCAGAGTAGGGGGCGACGCCAGAGGAAGAAAGCACCCTAACAGCAGCAGTATAGTGACCATCACAAATCTTCCGCCGATATTGGCGGAGGTTAAGCTCATTCATATCCATATCCTCCTCCACATGGAACGAATGAGGAGCCTCAGCCAAACACTCCTGCAAAAGCTGCAACCCCCTCCAGGCACCCCCCCCCCAAGCTAGAATAGCCCTGGTAATACTCTCCTCCTGACGCTGTCGCCTAACAGCAGTCCTACACTCAAGATTACTCCAAGGAGCGAAGGTCTTAAGCAGACAAAGAGGCAACACAAGCATACGAACCCAGGAGAAGATGTCACCAGGAGAGTCAGTCACATCATCCAAAAACCCCTTCAAAACCCGAGCAAACCGAAGACGACACTTAGGAGGAATAAATTTTACGGTGCGAAGGCCCAAAGAAAATAAACGATCAAGCGAAGATATAGACCACTGAGCAAACCCAACCCCATCATCAGATGAAAGAACCGAGGGAGACGGAGCAAGAGGTCTTGGGATATCATGAATAATAAATCTAACGACACCATCACCACAATCCGGTGGCGCAACAATATCACTCCGGCTATGTCGACACCTAGAGCAAAAGGTATGGGTTCTAAAGCACTCTCCACACAACCAAAGCCCCATTCGCTTCAAGGTAATCTCGGTATTAGAGAAAACAGTCAGACTATCGGTAAGAGTTTGACACGTAAGCCCCATAGCACCAACATTACAATGTCGATCCTGAAAATGCTTTTGCCAGGCAGCCTTAGTAAGACCCTTACCATGGCCATCCGGACACTCATGAATAGACGAAAAAGGACAATGAAAACGAACCAAAGTAGGCATGACAAAGAAAAAGAAAATAATACCTAATAATAAAAAGGAAACCCTAATGATTCCCATGCAAAGCTACGGCTCACGTGCAAGGCAAGAAACAAACGGCCACCACCACCGCGACCCATAACCCGCCACCATATCGACACTCAACACCAGCCACAGCCATCAGACCATGGCAAGAGGCAAACACCGCCAACACAACAACCGACGCCTACGCGATGAAACACACAAACAGCCTCACCACAGCCGGCGTGCGGTCTGTATAGACATGGCAAACGGGTCAATCGGATCGAGTTAGGGTCGGGTCAGTTCGGGTCTCTCGTTGATGTCGGGTTAATTCGGGTTGGGTCGGGTCATTTCAAGTTCGGGTTTGTTGTCGGGTCCGTTTCGGGTCAACCGGGTCGGTTTATTTCGGTTCGGGTCATTTTCGGGCCAAAGAAAGAGAGACAGAACTGCAGAAGGCCATTTTAAGTCTTTTTGGTTCAATTAAAGTTATGTTTTGTCGGGTCCTTTTCGGGTTGAGTGGTTTTGAATCGAGTTATTTTTGGGTCGGGTCGGTTACGGGTCAAGAAAGATTGGGTCATGTTCGGGTCGGGTCGAGTCCAATCGGGTTTCGGATCACCTTCAGGGGTTGTAGTTCGGGTCAATTTCGGGTCATTCGGGTCGGGTCATTCGGGTCAGGTCAATCGGGTCGGGTTGCTTTTGTCAGGTCTAAATAGCAATTGGTTTTAGTATCCCTCTTTAAACAACGTAAAAACGGAGATTACTATTTATTTCCTCTAATACAGACAAGGTCTGAAAAGTGGTCTTAACTCTTAAGGTCTCCAAACTATCTTTATTTCAAATCAGATGCCAATTTCGTTATCCTGATTCATTATTATATTTCTTAGAGATATTACACTGCGAATTTAGAGATTTTTTTTCAAGTCCCAGTTGTCTCGAAAACCGTGGATAATAACCTTTAAAATCAGCGGTTTTCAGCGATATTCGGAATTCAAAAATATTTTTTCCCTAAAGGTATTTATAAACCCGTTACGTCCATAAATAGCAATTGGATGTTAGTATCCCTCTTTAAACAATGTAAGAACGGAGATTACTACTTGTTTCCTCTAATACAGACAAGGTTAGAAAATTGGTCTTAAGGTATCAAAAATATTTTTTTTTCAAATCAGATGCCAATTTCGTTATCCGGAGTCATTATTATATATCTTAGAGATATTAAAGTGCGAATTTAGAGACATTTTATTTCAAGGCCAAGTTGTCCTGAAAATCGTGGATAATAACCTTCAAAATCAGCGATTTTCAGCGATATTCAGAATTAAAAAGTATTTTTTCCCTAATGGTATTTATAGACCCGTTACGTCAATAAATAGCAATTGTGTGTTAGTATCTCGCTTAAAACAACGTAAAAACATAGATTACTACTTGTTTCCTATAATATAGATAAGGTTTGAAAAGTAATCTTAAGGTCTCCAAAATATCACTATTTTAAATCATATGCCAATTTCGTTATCCAGAGTTATTATTAGTCTTAGAGATATTATAGTGCGAATTTAGAGACATTTTTTTTTCAAGGTCCAGTTGTCTCGAAAACCGTGGATAATAACCTTCATAGTCAGCGGTTTTCAGCGATATTCGGAATTAAAAAATATTTTTTTCCCTAAAGGTATTTATAGACCCGTTACGTCTATTAATAACATTTGGATGTTAGTATCCCTTTTTAAACAACGTAAAAACGAAGATTACTACTTGTTTCCTCTAATACAGATAAGGTTTGAAAAGTGGTCTTAAGGTCTCCAAAATATCACTATTTTAAATCATATGCCAATTTCGTTATACTGAGTTATTATTAGTCGTAGAGATATTACAGTGCGAATATAGAGACATTTTTTTTCAAGGCTTAGTTGTCCCGAACACCGTGAATAATAACCTTTAAAATCAGCGGTTTTCTGCGATATTCGTAAACCAAAAATAATTTTTCCCAAAAAATGTTTATAAACCCGTTAAGTCTATAAATAACAATTTGTTTTAGTATCCCTCTTTAAACAACGTAAAAACGGAGATTACTACTTGTTGCCTCTAATACAGACAAGGTCTGAAAAGTGGTCTTAACTCTTAAGGTCTCCAAACTATCTTTATTTTAAATCAGATGTCAATTTCGTTATCCTGAGTCATTATTATATGTCTTAGTGCGAGATATTACACTACAAATTTAGAGACATTTTTTTTCAAGGCCTAGTTGTCCCGAAAACCGTGGATAATAACTTTTAAAATCAGCGGTTTTCAGCGATATTCGGAAACCAAAAATATTTTTTTCATAAAAGTGTTTATAGCTACTATATAGATAAGGTTTGAAAAGTAGTCTTAAGGTCTCCAAAATATCACTATTTTAAATCATATGCCAATTTCGTTATCCTGAGTTATTATTAGTCTAAGAGATATTATAGTGCGAATTTAGAGACATTTTTTTTCAAGGCCCAGTTGTCTCGAAAACCGTGGATAATAACCTTTAAAATCAGCGGTTTCAGCGATATTCGGAATTAAAAAGTATTTTTTTTCCCTAAAGGTATTTATAGACCAGTTATGTTTATAAATAACAATTGGATGTTAGTATCCCTCTTTAATCAACGTAAAAACGGAGATTACTACTTGTTTCCTCAAATATAGAAAAGGTTTGAAAAGTGGTCTTAAGGTATCAAAAATATCTCTATTTTAAATCAGATGTCAATTTCGTTATCCTTAGTCATTATTAATTGTCTTAAAGATATTATAGTGCGAATTTAAGACATTATATTTCAAGGTCCAGTTGTCCTGAAAACCGTGGATAATAACCTTCAAAATCAACGGTTTTCAGCGATACTCGGAAACCAAAAATAATTTTCCCCTAAAGGTGTTTATAAACTCGTTAAGTCTATAAATAGCAATTGGTTTTAGTATCCCTCTTTAAACAACGTAAAAACGGAGATTACTAGCTACTTGTTTTCTCTAATACAGACAAGGTCTGAAAAGTGGTCTTAACTCTTAAGGTCTCCAAACTATCTTTATTTCAAATCAGATGCAAATTTCGTTATCCTAAGTCATTATTATATGTCTGAGAGATATTACGCTGCTAATTTCGAGACATTTTGTTTTAAGGCTCAGTTGTCCCGAAAACCGTGGATAATAACCTTCAAAATCAGCGGTTTTCACCGATATTCAGAAACAAAAATATTTTTTCCATAATAGTGTTTATAGACCCGTTACGTCTATAAATAGAAATTGGTTTTAGTATCCTTCTTTAAACAACGTATAAACGAGATTGCTACTTGTGTCCTATAATTAGACCTGGCAAAAGCAACCCGACCCGAATGATCCGACCCGAATGACCCGACCCGTGACCCGAAATTGACCCGAACTACAACACTCGAATGTGACCCGAAACCCGATTAGACTCGACCCGACCCGAACATGACCCAATCTTTCTTGACCCGTAACTGACCCGACCCGAAAATAACCCGATCCAAAACCACTCAACCCGAAAATGACCCGACAAAACATAACTTTAACTGAACCGAAAAGACTTAAAATGGCCTTTTGTCTCTTATTCTTTGACCCGAAAATGACCCGACCCGAAATAACCCGACCCGGTTAACTTGAAACGGACCCGACAACTAACCCGAAACAAACCCGAAACCCAAAATAACCCGACCCGACCCGAATTAACCCGAAATCAACGAAATACCCGAACTGACCCGACCCAAACTGGCCCGACCCGAACCCGACCCGGTTGACCCGTTTGCCAGGTCTACCTATAATACAAACAAGGTCTGAAAAGTGGTCTTACGGTCTCCAAAATATCTTTATTTCAAATTAGATGCCAATTTCGTTATCCGGAGTCATTATTATATATCTAAGAGATATTAAAGTAGGAATTTAAAGACATTTTATTTCAAAGCCCAGTTGTCCTGAAAATCGTGGGTAATAAGTAATAACCTTCAAAATCAGAAGTTTTCAGCGAAATTTGGAAACTATAATTATGTTTTCCCTGAAGGTATTTATAGACCCGTTACGTCAATAAATAGCAATTGTGTGTTAGTATCCCTCTTTAAACAACGAAAAAACGGAGATTACTACTTAATTCCTCTAATACAGATAAGGTTTGAAAAGTGGTCTTAAAGTCTCCAAAATATCACTATTTTAAATCCGATGCCAATTTCGTTATCCTGAGTTATTATAAGTCTTAGAGATTTAGAGATATTATAATGCGAATTTAGAGACATCTTTTTTCAAGGCACAGTTATCCCAAAAACCGTGGATTAACCTTTAAAATCAGCGGTTTTCAGCGAAATTCGGAATTAAAAAGTATTTTTTTCCTAAAGGTATTTATAGACTCGTTACTTCTAAAAATAACAATAAGATGGTAATTTCGTTATCCGGAGTCAATATTATATGTCTTAGAGATATTAAAGTGCGAATTTAGAGACAATTTTTTTAAAGGCGCAGTTCTCGTGAAAATCATGGATAATAACCTTCAAAATCAGCGGGTTTTCAGCGATATTCAGAATTAAAAAGTATTTTTTCCCTAAAGATATTTATAGACCCGTTACGTCTATAAATAATATTTGGATGTTTATATCTTTCTTTAAACAACGTAAAAACGGAGATTACTACTTGTTTCCTCTAATACAGATAAGGTTTGAAAAGTGGTTTTAAGGTCTCCAAAATATTACAATTTTAAATCATATGCCGATTTCGTTATCCTGAGTTATTATTAGTCTTAGAGATATTATAGTTCGAATTTAGAGACATTTTTTTTCAAGGCCTAGTTGTCCTGAAAACCGTGGATAATAACCATTAAAATCAGCGGTTTTCAGCGATATTCGGAATTAAAAAGTATTTTTTACCTAAAGATATTTATAGACCCGTTATGTCTATAAAGAACAATTGGATGTTAGTATCCCTCTTTAAACAACGTAAAAATGGAGATTACTACTTGTTTTCTCTAATACAGACAAAGTTTGAAAAGTGGTCTTAAGGTCTCCAAAATATCTTTATTTCAAATCAGATGACAATTTCGTTACCCGGAGTCATTATTATATATCTTAGAGATATTAAAGTGCGAATTTAGAGACATTTTATTTCAAGGCCCAGTTGTCCTGAAAACCGTGGATCTTCAAAATCAGCGGTTTTCAGCGATATTCGGAAACCAAAATTTTTTTTTACCTAAAGGTGTTTATAGACCCGTTAAATCTATAAATAGAAATTTGTTTTAGTATCTCTCTTTAAACAACGTAAAAACGAGATTACTACTTGTTTCTTCTAATACAAACAAGGTTTGAAAAGTGTTCTTACGCTCTCAAAAATATCTTTATTTCAAATTAGATGTCAATTTCGTTATCCGGAGTCATTATTTTATATCTTAGAGATATTAAAGTGCGAATTTAGAGATATTTTTTTTCAAGGCTCAGTTCTCCTGAAAATCGTGGATAATAATCTTCATAATCAGCGGTTTTCAGCGAAATTCGGAAACTAATATTATGTTTTCCCTAAAGGTATTTATAGACCTGTTACGTCAATAAATAGCAATTGTGTGTTAATATCTCCTTTAAACAACGAAAAAACGGAGATTACTACTTGTTTCCTCTAATACAGATAAGGTTTTGAAAAATGGCTTAAGGTCTCCAAAATATCACATATTTTAAATCAGATGTCAATTTCGTTATCCTGAGTTATTATTAGTCTTAGATATAATATAGTGCGAATTTAGAGACATTTTTTTTCAAGGTCCAGTTGTCCTGAAAACTGTGGATAATAACCTTCAAAATCAGCGGTTTTCAGCGATATTCAGAATTAAAAAGTATTTTTTCCCTAATGGTATTTATAGACCCGTTACGTCATAAATAACATTTGGATGTTAGTATCCCTCTTTAAACAACGTAAAATCGGAGATTACTACTTGTTTTCTCTAATATAGATAAGGTTTGAAAAGTGGTTTTAAGGTCTCCAAAATATCACTATTTTAAATCATATGTCAATTTCGTTATCCTGAGTTATTATTAGTCTGAGAGATATTAAATTTCGAATTTAGAGACATTTTTTTTCAATACCTAGTTGTCCCAAAAACCGTGGATAATAACTTTTAAAATCAGCGATTTTCAGCGATATTCGGAATTAAAAAGTATTTTTTACCTAAAGGTATTTATAAACTCGTTACATCTATAAATAACAATTGGATGTTAGTATCCCTCTTTAAACAACGTAAAAACGGAGATTACTACTTGTTTCCTCTAAGACAGACAAGGTTTGAAAAGTGATCTTAAGGTATCCAAAATATCTCTATTTTAAATCAGATGCCAATTTCGTTATCCTGAGTCATTATTAAATGTCTTAGAGATATTATAGTGCGAATTTAAGACATTTTATTTCAAGGCCCAGTTGTCCTGAAAACCGTGGATAATAACCTTCAAAATCAGCGGTTTTCTGCGATTTTAGGAAACCAAAAATAATTTTCCCCTAAAGGTGTTAATAAACCCGTTAAGTCTATAAATAGCAATTGGTTTTAGTATCCCTCTTTAAACAACGTTAAAACGGATATTACTACTTGTTTCCTCAAATATAGAAAAGCTCTGAAAAGTGGTCTTAACTTTTAAGGTTTACAAACTATCTTTATTTCAAATCAGTTGCCAATTTCGTTATCCTAAGTCATTATTATATGTCTTAGAGATAATACTCTGCTAATTTAGAGACATTTTTTTCAAGGCCCAGTTGTCCCAAAAACCGTGGATAATAACTTTCAAAATCATCGGTTTTCAGCGATATTCGGAAACAAAAAATATTCTTTCCCTAAAGATGTTTATATTCCCGTTACGTCTATAAATAGAAATTGGTTTTAGTATCACTCTTTAAACAACGTAAAAACGAGATTACTAATTGTTTCTTCTAATACAAACAAGGTCTGAAAAGTGGTTTACGTTCTCCAAAATATATTTTTTTCAAATCAGATGACAATTTCGTTACCCAGAGTCATTGTTATATATCTTAGAGATATTAAAATGCGAATTTAGAGACATTTTATTTCAAGGTCCAGTTGTCCTGAAAATCGTGGATAATAAGTTAATAACCTTCAAAATCAGCGGTTTTCAGCAAAATTCGGAAACTACAATTATGATATCCCTAAAGGTATTTATAGACCCGTTACGTCAATAAATATCAATTGTGCGTTAGTATCCCTCGTTAAACAACGAAAAAACGGAGATTACTACTTGTTTCCTCTAATATATATAAGGTTTGAAAAGTGATTTTAAATTCTCCAAAATATCACATATTTTAAACCAGATACCAATTTTGTTATCCTAAGTTATTATTAGTCTTCGAGATATTATAGTGCGAATTTAGAGACATTTATTTTCAAGGCCAAGTTGTCCCGAAAACCGTGGATAATAACTTTCAAAATCAGCGGTTTCAGTGATATTCGGAATTAAAAAGTATTTTTTCCCTAAAGGTATTTATAGACCCGTTACGGTTATAAACAACATTTGTTTTTAGTATCCCTCTTTAAACAACGTAAAAACAGAGATTACTACTTGTTTCCTCTAATACAGACAAGGTCTGAAAAGTGGTCTTAACTCTTAAGATCTCCAAACTATCTTTATTTCAAATCAGATGTCAATTTCGTTATCCTAAGTCATTATTATATGTCTTAGAGATATTACACTACGAATTTAGAGACATTTTTTTTCAAGGCCTAGTTGTCCCGAAAACCGTGGATAATAACTTTTAAAATCAGCGATTTTCAGCGATATTCGGAAACCAAAAGTATTTTTTTCATAAAGGTGTTTATAGACATGTTACGTCTATAAATAGCAATTTGTTTTTAGTATCCCTCTTTAAACAACGTAAAAACAGAGATTATTACTTGTTTCCTCTAATACAGACAAGGTCTGAAAAGTGGTTTCTGGTCTCCAAAATATCTTTATTTCAAATCAGATGCCAATTTCGTTATCCGGAGTCATTAATCTTAGAGATATTAAAGTTCGAATTTGAGTCATTATTATATGTCTTAGAGATATTACTCTGCTAATTTAGAGACATTTTTTTCAAGGCCCAGTTGTCTCGAAAACCTTGGATAATAACCTTCAATATCAGCGGTTTTCAGCGATATTCGGAAACCAAAAATATTCTTTCCGTAAAGTTGTTTATAGATTCGTTACGTCTATAAATAGAAATTGGTTTTAGTATCCCTCTTTAAACAACGTAAAAACGAGATTAATACTTGTTTCTTCTAATACAGACAAGGTCTGAAAAGTGGTCTTACGGTCTCCAAAATATCTTTATTTCAAATCAGATGCCAATTTCGTTACCCGGAGTCATTATTATATATCTTAGAGATATTAAAGTTCGAATTTAGAGACATTTTATTTCAAGGCCCAGTTGTCATGAAAATCGTGGATAAATGGATAATAACCTTCAAAATCAGCGGTTTTCAGCGAAATTCGGAAACTACAATTATGTTTTCCCTAAAGGTATTTATAGACCCGTTACGTCAATAAATAGCAATTTTGAGTTAGTATGCCTCTTTAAACAACGAAAAAACGGAGATTACTACTTGTTTTCTCTAATACAGATAAGGTTTGAAAAGTGATTTTAAGGTCTCCAAAATATCACATATTTTAAATCAGATACCAATTTTGTTATCCTGAGTTATTATTAGTATTCGAGATATAATAGTGCGAATTTAGAGACATTTTTTTTCAAGGCCAAGTTGTCCCGAAAACCGTGGATTATAACCTTCAAAATCAGCGGTTTCAACGATATTCGGAATTAAAAAGTCTTTTTTCCCTAAAGGTACTTATAAACCCGTTACGTCTATAAACAACATTGGTTTTTAGTATCCCTCTTTAAACAACGTAAAAACGGAGATTAATACTTGTTTCCTCTAATACAGACAAGGTCTGAAAAGTGGTCTTACGGTCTCCAAATTATCTTTATTTCAAATCAGATGTCAATTTCGTTATCCGGAGTCAATATTATATGTCTTTGAGATATTACAGTGCGAATTAAGAGACTATTTATTTCAAGGCCCAGCGGTCTTGAAAATCGTGGATAATAACCTTAAAAATCAACGGTTTTGTGCGAAATTCGGAAACTAAAATTATGTTTTCCCTAAAGGTATTTATAGAACCGTTACGTCAATAAATAGCAATTGTGTGTTAGTATTACTCTTTAAACAACGTAAAAATAGAGAATATTTCTTGTTTCCTCTGATACAGACAAGGTCTAAAAAGGGGTCTTAATGTCTCCAAAATATTTGTATTTCCAATCAGATGCCTCTTTCGTTATCATGAGTCATTATTATATGTCTTAGAGATATTACAGTGCGAATTTAGAGACACTTTATTTGAAGACCCAGTTGTCCCGAAAATCGTGGATAATAATAACCTTTAAAATCAGCGGTTTTAAGCGATATTTGGAATTAAAAAGTATTTTTTTTCCCTAAAGGTATTTATAGACCCATTACGTCTATAAATATTAATTGGATGTTAGTATCCCTCTTTAAACAACGTAAAAACGGAGATTACTACTTGTTTTCTCTAATACAGATAAGGTTTGAAAATTGGTTTTAAGGTATCCAAAATATCTCTATTTTAAATTAGATGCCAATTTCGTTTTCCTGAGTCATTATTAAATGCCTTAGAGATATTATGGTGCGAATTTAAGACATTTTATTTCAAGGCCCAATTGTCCTGAAAACCGTGGATAATAACCTTCAAAATCAGCGGTTTTCAGCGATATTAGGAAACCAAAAATAATTTTCCCCTAAAGGTGTTTATAAATCCGTTAAGTCTATAAATAGCAATTGGTTTTAGTATCCCTCTTTAAACAACGTAAAAACGGAGATTACTACTTGTTTTCTCAAATACAGACAAGGTCTTAAAAGTGGTCTTCACTCTTAAGGTCTTCAAACTATCTTTATTTTAAATCAGTTGCCAATTTCATTATCCTGAGTCATTATTATATGTCTTAGAGATATTACACTGCTAATTTGGAGAAATTTTTTTCAAGGCCCAGTTGTCCCGAAAACCGTGGATAATAACCTTCAAAATCATCGATTTTCAGCGATATTCGGAAACTAAAAATATTTTTTCCGTAAAGGTGTTTATACACCTGTTACGTCTATAAATAGCAATCAACATGCATGGCAAACGGGTCAATCGGATCGAGTTCGGGTCGTGCCAATTCGGGTCGGGTAGGGATGGCGATGGATCGGGTTGGATCGGGTTTTGAAGAATCAATATCCAAATCCACAATTTTAGTGGATCACCAATCCATATCCAAAAATCGATTATGCATATCCAATCCACCATTTTTTTTATATTATCCATACCCGACCCAAAACCCGATCCATACCCAGTTCAACCCGACCCATACCCATTACAAACCCAACCCATACCTATTTGGAAAATAGAAAAAAAATTTTTTAAAACATTACAGTTACACTCGTTAACCATTAAAGTTACACTAAAAAAGTATTGATTTTACGTATAAAGTGTTAAAATCAATACATTATTATTACATATTCAAATTTTTATATTGAAAATGGCCTAAAGTAGACTAAAGTTACACTTGTTAAGCATTAAAGTTACACTCGTAAACCATTAAATTTATACTAAAAAACGCCGTGAAGTTACATAAACTTGTTTTAAAATCACCCAAATACAATTTTTTATTATTCGAAATCAAACAAGTTGAATTTTTTTATATTTAAAATTACAGTTACACTTTTCGCGGTTGGAGTAAAGCTCGTACAACATTGCAATTACACATCTCTCTATCGTAATAAATGTGTGGCTGAAAATAGGACTCAAAGACTTACCATATATACTGGACTCAAAAGAACCTTTTTCATTGTGAAATTGCACCATATTTAATAATTAT
Source organism: Heliosperma pusillum (assembly GCA_022085475.1). Lineage (NCBI taxonomy): Eukaryota > Viridiplantae > Streptophyta > Magnoliopsida > Caryophyllales > Caryophyllaceae > Heliosperma > Heliosperma pusillum. Next base: position 27,743 of record JAIUZE010018114.1, read on the forward strand.
ATAAATAATTGCGAGAGCGTTGACATTCCACACACTCTCAGTACGGAAAGGTCTTGAAACTTTCATACGAGAGAAGAAACCCTGAAACAATGCAAAAGTTGTAATCCCTCCTATTCTATTATGCCCTATTTCCTATTCGGTCCATTAATGTTTTCTTCCCTATTTCCATTTTTGGAGGTGGGTTGTGTGTTTTGTGTGATCCATATTTAATTGCATGTGGAGTATAGTGTTTTGTATGTTCCAAATTCATTTTCTTAATCCTAGAGCCCAAATGAAAGGGAAAGATTACATGGAATAAGAGGGAATATGTTTTAATAAGAAAACATAAAAATATCTTTAACATATATTTCATCTATAAATAAATGAATAAATAAGAAGTAATTATTAAATAAAAAGCTTAAACTACATTATCACATATTTTGTGATTTGTCTTTCTAAGAGAAGATAAATGCACTTATTAGAAAATATAATAGGCGATATACAAATATGTTCTAGGCATCTACCTTGAAATTAAAATAAATTTATATTCAGATTAACTTGAAATACTTAAATGAGAAAACAATTAGAAAATATAATAGGCGATATACAAATATGTTTTAGGCATCTGCCTTGAAATTAAAACAAATCTATATTCAGATTAACTTGAAATACTTAAAGTTCAAAAATAAGGAGAGCTAAATTTACACGTATAATAAACATAAGAAATAATAAATAATAAATAATAAATAAATATGATAACACATGGATTAAAGAGATACAATAAAAATTGTGAAGATTTAGTTTTTGTAAGTGAAATGAAATCATATCGAATATTGCATTTTAAAAAGGGTTTAGATCAGATGCCAATTTCGTTATCCTGAGTCATTATTATATGTCTTATAGATATTACACTGCGAATTTAGAGACTTTTTTTTTCAAGGCCCTGTTGTTCCGAAAACCGTACGTAATAATCTTCAAAATCTGCGGTTTTCAGCGATATTCGGAAACCAAAAATATATTTTTCCTAAAGTTATTTATAGACCTGTTACGTCTATAAATAACAATTGGATATTAGTATTCCTCTTTAAACAACGTAAAAACACAGAATACTTCTTGTTTCCTCTGATACAGACAATGTCTGAAAAGTGGTCTTAATGTCTCCAAAATATCTGTATTCCCAATCAGATGCCCTTTTCGTTATCCTGAGTCATTATTATATGTCTTAGAGATATTACAGTGCGAATTTAATTAAAGACATTTTATTTCAAGGCCCAGTTGTCCCGAAAACCGTGGATAATAACCTTTAAAATCAGCGGTTTTCAGCGATATTTGGAATTAAAAAGTATTTTTTTCCCTAAAGGTATTTATAGCCCCGTTACGTCTATAAATAACAATTGGATGTTAGTATCTCTCTTTAAACAACGTAAAAACGGAGATTACTACCTGTTTCCTCTAATACAGACAAGGTTTGAAAAGTGATATTATGGTATCCAAAATATCCCTATTTTAAATCAGATGCCAATTTTGTTATCCTGAGTCATTATTAAATGTCTTAGATATATTATAGTGCTAATTTAAGACATTTTATTTCAAGGCCCAGTTGTCCTGAAAACCGTGGATAATAACCTTCAAAATCTGCGCTTTTCAGCGATATTCGGAAACCAAAAATAATTTTCCCCTAAAGGTGTTTATAAACCCGTTATGTCTATAAATATCAATTGGTTTTTAGTATCCCTGTTTAAACAACGTAAAAACGGAGATTACTCCTTGTTTCCTCTAATACAGACAAGTTCTGAAAAGTGGTCTTAACTCTTAAGGTCTTTAAACTATCTTTATTTCAAATCAGATGTCAATTTCGTTATCCTGAGTCATTATTACATGTTTTAGAGATATTACACTGTGAATTTAGAGACATTTTTTTTCAAGGCCCAGTTGTCCCGAAAACCGTAGATAATAACCATCAAAATAAGCGGTTTTCAGCAATTTTCGGAAACCAAAAATAATTTTTCCCTAAAGGTGTTTATAGACCTGTTACGTCTATAAATAGCAATAGACATGGCAAACGGGTCAATCGGATCGAGTTCGGGTCGGGCCAGTTCGGATCGGGTCAGTTCGGGTCTCTCGTTGATGTCGGGTTAATTCGGGTCGGGTTGGGTCATTTTGCATTTTTGGCTTGTTTTGGGTTTGTTGTCGGGTCCGTTTCGGGTCAACTGGGTTGGGTTATTTCAGGTCGGGTCATTTTCGGGCCAAAGAAAGAGAAACAGAAGGCCATTTTAAGTCTTTTTGGTTCAATTTAAGTTATGTTTTGTCGGGTCCTTTTCGGGTTGAGTGGTTTTGAATCGAGTTATTTTCGGGTCGGGTCAGTAACGGGTCAAGAAAGATCGGGTCATGTTCGGGTCGGCTCGGGTCCAATCGAGTTTCGGGTCTCCTTCGGGTGTTGTAGTTCGGGTCAATTTCGGGTCACAGATCGGGTCATTCGGGTCGGGTCAATCGGATCGGGTTGCTTTTTCCAGGTCTAGGTCTGTATGGTTTGGTCGTAGACGGCGGACGGGATAGAGGCTGGCGGCTACAACCAACGGCCAAGAGGTGACGAGACCCGAACCCAGTAGCAGCAACGTGACCCTTAACACAAACCTTAAGCAAAGAAAGAAATAAACATCGTGAGAAGACAAGCCTGATCCTATAAACACCAGCCACGACCGAAAAATGTCAGGCAAGACGGACCGCCGTCCAGAGGAGACGATCTGACGCACTTGGTGGTGGTGGCAGAGTCGCACAACCGCGCGTCCTAACCATTTATGCTCTCCTTTTCTCTAAATGTGAACCAGCTATTACCCCACTACAGCCGGCGACGTGAGATCTGGATGGCCTAGTTGGAAAGGTGACCGGAAGGGTGGCAACGCAGGCGATGAAGAGAGGGGGAACGTCGGCCACCAGCAGACGACGACCACAACAACGAACCCTAATCCCTTAGCTGCCAAAACAAAAACCACCCTGGCCGGCGACCAACAAAACCACCCTGGCGGCTGGCCGATGTGGATATGGTGACGGATGGTGGACGACGGGTATCAAGGTGGACGAATGGTGGATCACGCAGATTTCATTAAAATAAATTGAAAAGTTTACCTGAAATTGGTGGGAAGCCGAGAGACAATCTAGGCCCCTATCCCCTTAGTTACAACAAAGCTAAGTCTATTAAAAATATAAGCGGCCAGCCGAGCCCCTGCATCCTGAGATACCAAGAATTTCTGGATCCGCTTAAACAAGTCAACAGCATCCGAACCCAACTCCCCAAGCGAATAGAAAGAGAAGGGTAGGAAACCATATCCAGCAGCCGCGCAGAAATCCTTATACTTAGCACATTTTCGCTGAGCAGCGTCAGCGATAACTCGTCCCGGCAAAAAATCAGCCATCTCAATCTGTGTCAAGGGAGAGGACCCTGTCAAATCAACACACACATCACGTCCTCTATCCCAGGAATAGAGCAGCAAAGCCGCAGGACGAAGAGAGCCGCCATGTCCGTCAACTAAACCGATATCCACCTCCCTAACCGTAGAAATTTCAGACCTATAGCAAATGTCGAATAAGGTGTCACAGACGAGGTTATGCCGATGCTTAACACTCACAGTGTCAGTACAAGAAACAGTGCCAGTACTAAACCGATACTATTATTATTATTATTATTATTATTATTTTATTATTATTATTATTATGCGCGCAGCTTTCATTAAAATAAAATGTAAAGTTTACAAGAAGTTGGTGGGGAGCCGAGAGACAATCTGGGCCCCACCCCCTTAGCTATAGAAAAACTAAGCCTAGTAAAAGATATAAGCGGCCACCCGAGCCCCAGCATCCTGAGATACCGAGAATTTCTGGATCCGCTTGAGCAAGTCAACAGCATCCGAGCCCAGCTCTCCAAGCGACGAGAAAGAGAAGGGTAGGAAAACATAGCCAGCAGCCGCGCATAAATCTCCATACTTAGCACATTTGCGCTGAGCAGCATCAGTGACAACTAGGGCTGAGCAAAAAATCCGATTATCCAAACCGATCCGATATCTGATCTGAATCCGATCCAAATTTTTGGATACCCGATCCGAAAGTTAAGTTTGGATCGGATATCCGATCCGAAATCTTTGGTTTTGGTTTGGATATTGGATATTAGAAAAAAAATATTTGGATATCCGATCCGATCCGATCCGAAAATATAATTTTCTTTTATAATTTCGATAAAATACAATATTATTTCATAAAATAACTTATAAAAGTTTTAATTATAAGAGAAATATGTAAGTGGTATTTAAATTTTATGTCGAGAACATTAAAGTAAGAATACTAAAGAAAATCATCGTGTAAAACGATGAATATGATCGTGTTTCAAACTTAATTTTAATGTAAATCCCAAAATATGGATATCCGATGGATATCCGTATCCGATCCGATTATTTTGGATATCCGAACACTGGATATCCGATACATTTGGTTTGGATATTGGATATCTAAATTTTGGAATTCTAATTTGGATATTCGATCCGAACTAGCACTTTGGATCGGATATCCGATCCGTGCTCTGCCCTAGTGACAACCCGTCCCGGCACAAAATCGGACATCCCAGTATTATTACTACGGAGTATTATTAAGGCCTCAAATGTGTTGTAAAACGTAAGAAAAAGAAACAAAAACACTAATTTAGGCAAAACAAAATATACTAGGAAACCATCTGAAAACCACGACATAAACCAAAAGAGATTTGATTGTGAATGGTTGAATAACGAATGTCTTTCCTCCTAATTAGTCTACAAGATTACTCCGACTCTCATGAGATTTTTATCTCAAAATCTGTTACGCAATTTAGAGACATGTAATGGCAAAAGATATTAAAAAAACAAGAGTATATATTTTGTTGATATGATTCCATAGTTGCTTCACCAAGAAACTTGATTTTTAAATACCTTATTATCATGGTTTGTTATCTTCTTTATTACTATCTTTATATCTCATCACAACAATAGAGATTGGACCAAGTGAAAATTTGATGAACAAGTTACATAGAATTATAGCATTGGATTCTCTTAAAACACTTTTTATTTATTTTAATCTCTTGAAAGTGGATTGCGTGAGGTTAAAGCATCAATTTGTTTTGGACAAACATGTATTTTGTTACAAAATTATCCTTTTGTTATCTTATTAAGTGAATGAATGCTTTGGACAAGGACATGTCATATGTTCAAGGCCGTTCCTTATTTTATCTTCCCAAATTAAAAACATGGTTTTAAACTTTTAATGTCGAATTAATTTTCATTATTAATTTTTATTAATTGTAATATTGGATATTATTAAGAGTAATCTAAACTAAACCCCATTCGTTTTGTCATAGATAATGATCATTTTAATTAACTAGTAAAAAGTTACTATATATTATCTAACTATTTTTATTATTTTTGCTAACATTTTACTTCAAAATGTGTTGAGAAATGCCTAATATACCGTAGAGAATAGTTAAGATATTATCGTGAGAATAAGCTAAGATACAGAGTTGTCAGGCGATGGTTATCGTTTAGGGTTTAGACTATCAGGGTTCCTTACCATGCATGCTACTATAAATTATTCATTGTATTGTTATCAATTAGACACAACTCAATAATACAAATGTTTTATGAAACTCTCCCTCCTAAATTGTATCAAAATGTTAAAATGCTTACAGTTTATTTACGGAATTGCTTTTTCACATACGAATTTTACTCTTTCACATACACTTTTTCATAAAGTTTGTATATGATACCCTTTTACTAAACACAATCTTTTTTTCTTTAAACACAATTAAATTGACTCTTATGTATACATCTGACATATAATTAAATCTAATAAAGTTGAACAATTGATTATAGCTCTCCAATTAGTGAAGTAAATTTATATTTACAATCATTAATATTTTTTTTAATAATTAGGTTTATGTTTAACAATTATTTTAATTACGATTTATGGGTGGTTGTTAGGGTGGTCAACGATTGTTGTTGGATAGTGGTCGAGGGTGTTCAGTGGTGGTCGGGGAGAGAGAGTGCGGGGGAGGGCATCAAGGCACTCATCCGTCCCGACCTTGTGACCTCCCATCAACCGTACGCCGTCTCGCGCAAAGACGGCCATCAGACTACAACCGAATCCTGGAGTAGTCGAGTCTTGTATCCCCCTTGTCCCTGGTGGTGGTACCCATTGCACCGTCAGCATGCCTTCGGTAACACATGTCATGGCCGTCGGAGAACGGGAACAACGATAGTGTAGTTGTCGTTGGTAAGAGCAGGCGAGGGAGGGACAATGCGGGGCAGGGAGGGTCGAGGTCGTCTAGTGGTGGTGTAGGCCGGTGGTGGCCATCAGAGGTGGTAAACGGGAATGGTGATGGGAGATGACTGATGAGGAAAGAGGGGAAAATTAATTGGGTGAGAAAATGAGTAAACGACAAGGGTAATGTTGAAAAAGTCATATGTTAAAGAGTAAAATTCGTATGTGAAAAAGCACGTCCCGTTTATTTATTGTCAATCCTTTTCTTTAAAAAAAAAACATTACACATATTTTAAATATTGGAAAACAAAATAAAAGAATAGTTAAGGATCAAACTATAAACTATAAAAAGGTAGATTTTTATATGAGGTCATGCATTGGATATATGAGTATATGACTTTCATGTGAAAGGTGACTTTTATCCCATTGACCTAAAAGACTTGATTTTTTTTGGGTCAATGAACAAAGTAAAAGGTGAACAAAATATATGATAAAATGCAATAAAGATAAGGATTAGATAAGATAAATTGGATGCTTCTAGGGAAGTTCACTTGCTATTTGCTAAGGCATAAAATTCCAATAAAACAAAATCGAAGGTTATTATCAACCCATTTTCTTACCGTCTTTATTTAACAGAATTTCTCTTGACTGTTATATATAATTTACCTTTTTAGCCATGTAAATTCGACAAATATTTTATAAGACGATTTTATATAATTAGTTCAAAAGTGTAGATTAAACATCCTACAAATATTTGGCCAACATTACAATTAATCTCTTCCTTTTGAATTTTATTGATCTTACTTAGCTTATTCATACTCGTAATTTATAATAGCACAGTCCAATACATCGTCTGGCAGCTAAATTTATGTACGTCATCATCGTTTGATTCAACTTATATCATACTCCCAATAATTATATTTCACTGAAACAATTCTTATATAAAACCGTTTTACATAAATATTATTGTAAACCAAATAACTATTTACTTAAAAAAACCCAACTATTTCATAATATCGACATTAAGGTCTTTTTTTATATGATTATATAATTATATAATGTGGTATAGTAAAATCGTTTTACAGGAGACTTCCTTATTTTATTGGATTCGGAATTCGAAAATTGACCTTTTATCCATCACGATCTCATCCTATTGTATAGAAATTTGAAGATTATAAAGTATGAAGATGTTACATGTAATGGTCTCCTACATTGTTGAAAAAACAAAAACATAATCGAGTTTATAATCCAAGTAATTACTCCATCCATTGTCGATTGATTTCGGTATAAAAACTTTTTTAAAATTGTAAAATAGACACTCTCTTCTCTATATAGGTGCCCCCATAACGAAGTTTAATATATGTCGCGTGATAAATCTACAACATCAAATGAAATTATGTACTTAACTGCTGCCTGCTAGTGGCACATGGGAAGCTGAATGAGTACGTGACAACTGCACGTGTAAGATTGGTCAAACTGTGGTGGGCCTGGACAGCACGTGGGTTGCAACATCAATTTAAGGCCCAGCCCAGTTCAATTACACAGTTTTGTTTCCAGCCAATTATAAGGCAAATTCTTGTTCAGACGGACCAATTTCAATTGAACAATAAAATTGTATTTTGTGTCATTTTTATGGTCAAATATAATAATAATAATAATAATAATAATAATAATAATAATGGTAGAGTTGGTGTTACAGCTTACGGTAACTTATATACAAAAAATTGTCACATTGCTGAAAACTGGTTTCAAACCCCATTTTATTGTTTTAGGCTAAATTGACCCGTCTAAAGGGAGACCTAGAGCTGACAAAAGCTTACCCGACTAGAGTACTCGACCCAACTTGCCCAAAACCCAACTCGATAGAACCCGGAAACTGGGTGAACCGACATCGACCCGACGTGAACTGATAACCGATAGAAGCCTTATTTTTTCCAACCCAAACCCGACATGAACCAACCCGGCCCGTGACCCGATATTGACTCGACCCAAAGGAGGGCCTGATAACGAACTAGCTTAATAATTGTGTAAATAGGACTAAATTGATATTAATAATAACTAGATTTTATGCCCGTGCGATGCACGGGTTTACATTAATTTTATTTTCTTAAATTTTTTATAACAATTACCTTATAAAAATAAAACTTTTAAAGTTTGACGTTTTAACTTATTATGGAGTAACAAAATGTATACGTACGAAAACCGTGAAGTCACATAAGGGTGAACATGCTTGGATTGATTATTGATATTTTTGTTTTTATTTCCGCCGTTTGTATACCACTGTAAATTGTAATATGTTTATAGTAGGAATAGCCAGTTAGTTTAGGCTAAAGTGTTAAATAAAGTATAGTAATATAAATTGCATGAATTTTTTTTGTTTATTCTATAATTTACACTTAAAAATATGACGTATTATTTATTATCTTAAAATACGTGGAACGACATGCAATGTGTCATGATGTTTAAGGTTTAATAAAAAAAATGGACCCTTATTGGTATAATTATATTGTACAATCGTATTAAATCTTGAAAGTCCATAGACCTTAATTAGACTCTTCTAATTATTTACTAAATTACTTATTAATTTAGTTTATAATGATCTATGTAACATGCATGCAAATATAAAGACATTTATATAAAAGAAGAAATTTCCTCACATTGATATGGAAAATATAAGGGCACAACAAGAACTCCTTCTTGTTGTTCTTGAGCTAATAATATGGATGAACACAAATAATCTCCAAAGTAGAAGATCTCCTCTAAGTTGCACCAAGATTAACCCAATAATCTACCCTTATTATTAACTAGATAATAAGATAGATATTATTCTACTAATATTATGACTATATTACTACACTAGTAATACTTAGTAAATATTAGTATTTGAGAGTTTATAGTGAGAAGAAGAGTTTTAGAAAGAAGTATGACAATTGAACAAAATCAAGTAAGTCATGAAATGAACAACTTTTGTTCATTCTTATAGCCAATTTGGCCGGATGGTATTAGTCCAATAAGGACACTTATTTTGCTTAATTTTATCACATGCATTAGAGTGGAGTGTTGTAGAAAATATGATGATTGTTTTATACTTGTTATGTCACTTTCAAAAAGTAACTAAAGAGTAAAAATAAGAACAAAATCATCACCATGTAACTACTACCAAAACCGGTCCATTATGGCCTAGTTTGGTCCATTTTGATTTTTGATATTTGTCTCACAAATACTTCTTGATCATATGGTTAATTATCTTGTATAATTAAGTGTTAATTTGATCATATAACAATTATATGACTCAATTAAATAAATAATATGTACTTAACATTTTAAGTAATATTTTACCATTATATCAATATATAATGTGTCCCACAATGCTTAGTTAATTTATTTTACAACTCTTTGTAAATATAATTAACTAATTACCTCTATCTCAAAACCTCAACTAATTTAGTAATTTAACGATTAATTACTAAGTTAAATCTTATTTAATCGTATTAAAATAAGATATAAATTTATTAGTCAATTATCGCATAATTGAAAAATAAACTTAATTGAATTTGAGTTCTTAACTCAATTTCTAACAAGTAACTCTCGTACATATCGAATATATGTAATGTACTAATTAACTGTATCGTATACAAATAATTAGTTACTATTTGGATTTCATCCTTTAGGGGTGACCGAAAGGGATCAGTTGATCACCGCCGTCATACGACAATAACGTCAAACTCTAGTCAGCCAACCGTTATTGATTTACGTTAATCAACTGACTAATCATATATATAGTCAATAAATATCCCAATTATATTCCTTAATAAGATTTATTATGTGGCGCACTATTGTGGAGGACAACTACTCCAACAATCTCCCACTTGTCTGACACAAGTGTGCGTCACCGATTCTCTTGTCTCTTTATCACATCTCCCACTCAACGCAAGGTGTCTTTCAGGTCGCACTTGCGATTGACAATATCTAGAGTGGTTTTCTCGATAGGGAGAGTAACTGTCTGACCGGAAAATCTACCATAGATCTCTTTCCGAGCGTGGCCACGCATTTACAGTAACTACTCCTCGAGTGGCCTACAGATGTTTTTACCCAACGTGGGTGGACAATTCCTGTTGATCCATCTACTCTGTATGATGCAGATCACCATGATCCAGAAGAAGTCCATCGGCCTCCTTTTACGGCACGACCTAGAACATCAACCAAAACCAATCGAAACTCACTGCACCGACTCAGATAGACGGTCGCCAGTCAAAAGAATCTACTTATAGGAATAAGATAGAAGACCCTGCCACGACCAGGCATCAATTATTGATTTAAGGGTCTCTACAATGTCACTGTCCGACAGAGTGTCATACAGTCTGTCTATGTAAACGACCAGTCATCTCCATGACCCCATGGTGCTGAACCAACCATCGATCGCCTTACAATCTAGTCATTTCGAGACGTCACCTCATTGAGTGACTAGGGACAAAATACTAAGTTCGTCCTGTTCACTTGAATTGGGTTCAACCTTTCTTTCAAACAATTCGGATAAACAAAGTATTAAAATTTAGTCAAACTAAATAATGGAGTTTTTAATGAAACTCTAACAATGAATGCGATTATCAAATATTTGGAAAAATTGATACGCTATCAATAATTTCATATCTTATAATCTTTAGCAATTCAGGTACATATGTCAATCCCCATTGAAATGACATGACTATCATGTTCAGCCTGCAAAAAGCATGGCTAATGGATTAGCAATACTTGCATCTTTCCCATCGTTCTGATTGCTATTTCTCTTTGTCTATGTAATCTCATATTACATAAAACTTTCTGAGTACGTGTCTAGATTTGAATCTAGACTTAGGACTCTTGGCCTAAAGGTAGCTCCCACTGTTTTACCAATATAATGGGATAGGATATACAGCTATATGAACTATTTCTAGTCCCTCCAAGCTACCTTCATATGCATCATCATATGACGCAATGTACTCCATTTCCGTTGTTAAATCCGCAATGATAAACTTCCTGGAACACTTCCAGCGGATACATGACATTTATATTTGAAAATGTCACTCCTACTTGGAACCTTTCCAATAGTCTTTTCTGCTTGGAACTCTTCCAACAGATAAATCTTCTATAAAACACAGCCAGTTCGTGATTTCAAATCACTTTGATCAGTTTTGGAAACTGAAGTCTGTCTAAACTCTTACCAACTGCGACTCATTTTGTTATTTTTGTAAAAAAACTCCAAACACATGGAACATATTTTTAGTCCTTCGCAAGTACTAAGGATTTCTTTATGGCTATCAATGACTCTCACTTGGATTTGATTGTGGGCATAATGATTCGTCATACTCAAAGCATGCGAAATGTCGGATTGAGTATACAAATCACACCACATCGTATATAATTGATCACACGAAGCAAAAGAATCAATTATGATGTGTTCAACTTCCTTGAACTAGTCAAAGATCTTATCAATATAAGAATTTTGACTCAATGCTAATATCCTTTTAGATTTATCTCCATAAATCCAGATATCTAAAAGATGTATTCTACTTTTCCAAAATCTTCCATCATCTAAAATGATCAATATGTCTCCACATAGAAGACTGATGAAAACCATATTACTCCCACTAAACTTCATGTATAAACATAATTCCTCGAGATATCGAGAAATATTTTATGACATGATTGACACACTAATTCCAAATCTTTAGTGCTTACTTAAGACATCCTCTTAAGCTTGCAAATTAACTTAGGATAGTTAGGATCTACGAACCCATAGGTGAATATAAAATATACTACCTCTTCTAGAATCGTATTCAAGAAGGTGATTCTTGAGGTCCAATTGACATCATATTATTATGATATGCTGTAATCGCTAAGTATATTCGAATGGATCAAAGATTAAGGTTTGGGCAAAACTCTTTGCCTCAAGTTACTTTGAAAACATTTTTAAGTTCATCCATGCAAATTTTTAACAATGAAGAGGTCGTACTTCTTCAAGTAAAATTTACCAGGTCACATACCTGACCATCATGCATGGAGTCCATTACGAATCGTATGACTCTAATCCATATCAAGAAGTTGGGACTAAAAACAGTCTTTTATAAGTCGCATATTAGAATTCATCACTATAAAGGAGCGATAAAATTCCACCTAACCTCCTAGGTTCCGAAGAAACAACTACTGAACAAGCAATGAGGAAAACTTTTTTCGGACCATATGCTCAGTTTGTGGCTCTTGAAACATTTTCTCCCAC
>JAIUZE010018115.1:0-13291 GCA_022085475.1 Heliosperma pusillum
TTGCAATTGCATGGTTATCGTTTGATTATCGTTTTAATTCTAGTTGTTTGATTACTGGCCAGGATTAATTAACTAGTCTCGCGAATTAGGATTGACACCGACCGGGTTAAGATTAAGATAGGCTACGATAATTGAATAGAACTTGTTTAATGATAGCGATCGCATGTTAGATTCTAAATCTAAAGGGAATAACTGAATCGACTGATCTTGTGACCTTAGATAACTTTATTGCATGATAGTTTATTATACCTTTAACCCTGAACAATAATCCTAGTGAACCTGAGACCCTAGGCTTTTAATCTTATTGTTTTCAATCTTTTATTGTTATTGTTTGCTTTTAGTTATTGTTATTGTTTGCTATTAGTTTAGAAATACCAATTCAAACCCAGAAATTTTTACTTTAGAGACAAACCTAGTTTAACTGATTAGAATACTACCGCCTCCATGTGGATTCGATACCTTGCTTACCGCTGACTATTAGTTAGTAGTGATTTAGGTTTACTTTTATTAAGGTGACGCGACTTTACCCTTATCAAATTTGGCGCCGTTGCCGGGGAGGCAACAGTTTTCTGTTTGTTTCTACTTAGTTTTTCTTTTTTTTCGTCTCAGGGAACCTAAGTTCCTTGAGATAGTTCTCATTCTTTTCTTTAGTTTTCGTTTATGCCCAGGTGTTCTAGGTCCGAACTCGTACCCTACGATTCCAAACCAGAAAGGACTCTCCGAGTTAGACAAAACTTTTGGAAGGAAATTCAAGAAGCGGAAGACTTGAGTACGCTTAACACAGCTTACGCCGATTCCGTCGCAGAAAACCCATCCTTAGAAGAGGATACACATATTTATGCACCCACTACAACCATGGCTACTTTAGCCAGCCATTCGGAGCCTACCGTTGCGTCTATTCCCAAAGGATTCAAACTCCCTACTACGGGTAATAATGGCACCTTTGAGATTCGTCCATCTTATATCTCTTTGGTGGAGCGAAACATGTTTGGAGGAAGCCCCACTGAGGATCCTGTTAAGCATATGGAGAAATTCACCAACTATTGTTGCTCTATTCCTTTAACGGGTAGGGTAACGAAAGATCAGATCAAATTGGTGTTATTCCCCTTTTCACTACGAGACGGGGCAGAAAATTTGTTGGGTGAGTTAGATGTGTATGCACTTGGCATCACCGATTGGAATTCTTTGGCTCTTACATTCTACAAAAGATATTTTCCGCCACAGAAAACCAATGTCATTCAAAGTCAAATCACAAGTTTCAAACAAAGTCCCAGTGAGAACTTTAATGAAGCCTGGGTTCGCTTCAAAAAGCTTGTCAAGTATGTTCCACATCATGGTTTTGATACTTGATTCCTATGAAATCAATTTTACAACGGGTTATATGATGATCAAAGAGCATTGCTAGATTGTGCTGCTAATGGGAGATTCCAAAATAACACTACCGATGCTAATGCTTGGAAGTTGATTGATGAGATAGCCACTCACACTGCTGAGTATGGCAATCCTAAGGGTAATGCGAGGCGCAGAAGTTCGGACAATGCCATTGTAGCTCAGTTGGAGGCCTTAACTGCCAAAATTGCCGAATTACAAACTTCAAAATCCATGGAAAATAAACAAACGGTTCATGCCATGGTTCAACAAGAGCCAACCTGCGAAAGATGTGGTACTATTGGGCATAATGCGGTAGAGTGTATGAGTACGGTTGATCAAGTGCTTGCTTTTCAATCCTTTAAGCAAGGTTCACCGTACTCTAACTTTTACAATGAAAGGACAAGAGAGCATCCCAATTTCTCCTACCGAAGTCACAATGTTCTTAATCCTACCCCACCGCCACCTCAGCAACAAGGTTCTTCTTATGTGATTTCTCAGAAACGCAATTCCCAAGGTAATTACAATCGTTCAAATCAAGGAGGCCAAAACTTTCAACAAACTCCACGTCCCCCACCTCCAAGTAATGATATGGCGGAATTAAAAGCCATGTTGCAGCAAAGTCTTATGATACAACAAAAGCAAGATCCTCAGATCTCACAATTTCTCGCACATAACAAGATAGTGGATACTCAAATTGCCCAATTGGCCATTCAAAATCCACATAAACAACCGGGTAATCTTCCTCCTCAAGGACACCCTCCACATGAACAAGTCAATGCTATTACCTTGAGTAGTGGGACCCATTACAAAGGCCCGGAAATGATAGGGGATGAAACCGATGAAAGTATGGAAGTTGTTGGTCAAAGTTCGAAAAACAGCGAAAAAGGGGCTGAAAAAGAGGTTGCTCGATCGAGCAGACCCCCTTGCTCGATCGAGCAACACAGGAAAAGTTCGAAATTTCTGCTCGAAAAGTTCCTGAAAATTCATGTTTTGACAAACTCGATCGAGCAATCCCTCTGCTCGATCGAGCAACCCCTGATCAGGCCTATAAGTCCTCTAATTCACTTTCAAAAACAAAAGAAGCCGAGCCAATTGTAATTAAACTTCCGTTTCCTCACCGCCAACATAAATCCAAGCTCGATAAATAGTTAAGGAGGTTTATGGAGGTAGTTAAGAATTTGCAAGTGAGTGTACCAGTTACCGAGTAGATCACTCAAGTGTCGGCCTATGCAAAGTTTCTGAAGGATATATTGACAAGGAAGCGGTCCTTTAATGAAGTGGAGACGGTTGCATTTACTGAGGAATGCAGTGTTGTGTTGCAATCCAGATCACCACCTAAGCTAAAGGATCCAGGGAGTTTTTCTATTCCTTGTAATATAGGTTGCTTAGCCATTGATAAAGCCCTTTGTGATCTAGGGGCTAGTGTTAGTGTGATGCCATTTTCTATATGCAAAAAACTTAATATGGGTCAACTTACTGTTACAACCATGACCTTACAAATGGCCGACCGTTCTATTAAACACCCTTTGGGGATTTTAGAAGACGTACCGCTTAGAGTAGGGAAGTTTTTCATACCAGTTGACTTTGTTGTCGTAGATATGGCTGAGGACACCCAAATTCCTATCATCTTGGGAAGACCATTCCTTCATACTGCGGGGGCGGTTATAGATGTTATGAATGGGAGACTTACACTAACAGTGGGGGATGACACTATCACTTTCAACTTAGATAATGTAATGAAACACCCCCTACTAGAAGAGACATGTCATAGGGTCGATATTATGGATTTAACTATTGATGACTGTCTCCCTTTGCGTTTGGATAGGGATCCTCTGGAGATCGCCTTAATTTCCAGCACTGCTGAAGCTGGACGCTCACGAAGTAAACTCAAATCCAGATGGTCGGGAACATTCACAGTTACCGAGGTGAACAAGTTTGGGTCGGTTACGCTACAAACCGACAAGGGTGAAATTTTCAGTGATAGAGGCCGTCTACCTTTTCACTCTTGATAAATCACCATGACTTTGAGGTAACACGGTCGTGCGGGACCGATATCAACCAGCGCTAACCGGAAGGCAACCCGGCATTTACTTGTACTTCATTTGTAAATTTTATTTCAATTAGCTTAGTTACTAATGTTGTAGTTTAATTAGATTTAGTTTGGATAGTTAATATAGTTATGCTTTATTGAGTGCGGTAAGGGAGCGATCTAACGATTTTATTGAGTGCTTGCAGGTAATAAAATTGGAAGTCGTCTTAAGAACAAAACGAAAGAAAGAGCAAGAACAAGAAAACGAGGAAAATCTGAAAAAGATGGGTTGCTCGATCGAGCAGCCTGACTTGCTCGATCGAGTTTGACATAGGCCAATTTGTCCGAGATCAAGCAGAACTTCAAAATCTGGATTTTCTAGGTTGCTCGATCGAGCAGGCTCCCCTTGCTCAATCGAGTCGTCCGGTCCAGACCAGTCCCGCGCCCCTTTAGTCAGTTTTTCCCCCAAATTTCCTTCATTCTTCTTCTTCTTTCGCCTAAACCCTTCTTTCCCTCACCTATACTCTCTCAAATTACCTCATTCAAACTCACTCAAATCATTAATTCATCATCATACTAACATCAACAATCGATCATTCTACCTATTTTAAGTGCAATTTGTGCAGAAATTGGTATTTTTGCTCCCTTATTTTGCCCAAAACGTGATTTAGGGTTTGCTTCTTATTTCATCAATTTTGTGCTTCTAATTCATTGTTTGTTGCTTTATTGCTTTGTTCTTTAGTAATTAATCACTCTTGTATTACTAATTGCTCCGTCTTTCTTGCGTTTTAGACTCAAAATTTGATTTTTTCGAATTAGGGTTTGATAATCCGTCTTTTTGAGCATATTGTAGTGTTTGTGTGGTTTATTTCTTTCAATTTGTAATGTCTAGACAAGTAGGAACTAGCAAGCGTCGTAGAGAACCCCGACTTGTTCGACAACCCAAATAGAAGCGATTCCTAGTAATCCCACTTACCCATGGATCGTCTTCAACACACAGGACCAACACGATCACTTTGATACGCTTATGGGTCGTCCTATGGACCCTATGCGTTGTGTGTGCCCCACCGTTCTCACTGCCCTCGGTTTTGGTAATGCAATTTTTGATATGTTTGACCGAATTGGGTTTGGTGGGTTATATTCCCTCAATGAACTTACATATCGACCTTTGACACTTGAATTTTTTAGTTCCTATGATTGGGACGAGGCAAATAGGCGTGTGTCTTTTCGGTTGCTCAATAGGGATTTTGTGTTGTCGTATGCTGAACTAGCTAACCATTTGGGTCTTTCTGTGGGCAATGACGATGTATTTGTTGCTATTCCTTCCGGCTTTCAAGCCGTTGATTATTTTACTCTATTTACTGGTCTTCCTGATGCGCGTGTTAATGTTATGGCGGTCAATGATGTGCAACATCCTTGTTTAAGGTTGTTTTTGCGTTTCTTTAGCCTCCTTTTGTTTGCTAGGAAGGACCTCAGTAAACTGAATTCTCATGAGGTTTTATTACTTGCATCTACCTTCAACGCTCAGCATGAGAATGATTTTTATTTCCACCCGGTCGGTTTGGTGTGCTATGCTTTCTAGAGAGTCAATTCCCCTACCCAACATTCTTTAGATTGTGGTGCTTTACTCACTAGGTTGGCTAGGCAACTTACTAGGTTTGGGGGAGACCGTCGGTACACACCAATGACCGAGATTCATGCCTCTAGAGTAGACGAGGAGTACTTGCGCCACACACTTTGCTGGATTAATGCGTTAGGTAACGCTAGATTTCAGTGGCGAGTACGAGGGTCCCAGTGGATAGCTCTTCCCGACACCGATAACCGTCTCCCTTCTACGGAGCGGTTGCCTACACATGATCCTTAGACTGGACCTACCCCTCCCACTCGTTCTTTTGTGGTTCCACCTGAGCTCATTTTTACTTTGACCGAGAGCCGTCGACCTCGTCGGCGGATCGCTCCTTCTACTTCTACTCAGGCCACCACCACTCCGACTCCCCACTTTAGACCCACCCCGACCCCGTACCCTTACCCTCCACCTGCTTACACCTATGATCCGGCTTTGGAGAGGAAGATTAGGATTCACCAAGGCATTAATAATGACTTGGTGATGAGGGGGCTTTGGGAGAACCTTATGCGGACCGATCTTAATGCTACTGCTGGTTGGACTCCGCCAAGCTACTACCGAGGTCCGGGTGACGAGAGTGGTGTGTTTGATAATTATGGGGTGACTCCTGAGCAGTTTTCCCATGAGTTCAGCCACGACTATGGTTGTCTAGGTTGTCGGTGGTACACTCATATCCGACCGGATGCTCCGGTTGGTGGTTTTGGTGAGCCATTCGGGCTTCTTCTTCTGGTGCTGCTCAGAGGGGTGATGATGATGATGATGATGGTGATGATGAGCAGTAATGACAGCTGGTCACTACGGCCCCATTTTGCAGCTGGTTTGGGGGAGGCTATTATTCTATACAGCTGGTATTATCTATCCTTGTACTTTCTTTTATTGTACTTTCTTTTAGTTATTTCCCCTTTTCCTTTGTTAGTTGTGTCCTTTAAGTTGCTGATGTTGGTTGTTATGTGATTGTTATGCTGTTAGCGTCACACTGAGGACACTGTGACATTTAGGTTTGGGGGAGAGTCTTTATTTATGTTGTGTGTTTATTTTCCGTTGTGTGAAAAAAAAAATTCATAAAAATTGAAAAATTTACAAAATCCAAAAACATGTTTTTTTTTATTTTATTAGGTCGAGTCTTGGTGAAGTTGAATAACAATGATGATAATTTGCATTGTTTTGCTTTTGAGTCCCAAACAAGTTGTCCATGTACATTGTTTTGACCTACTATTTTTGAAAACAAAGCTAATAGAACAAGTGTAGCAGGAGCTACGGGTAAGGGTCCTTCATTTTACATGCCAAAGGAACATCCCATGGGACTTTCTAAATCCATGAGACAATTGGATGCAATCCAAGATTCAAATAAGCCAAGTTCAGGGAAAACAAGCTTAGCATTCAATTTCAGGAAACCTGAACTGATCCCAGATGATCATCAGAATTGGGTCAACTTCAATAACTCATATCTTAAGTTCTACATGGTGGAAATTTGAGTTCTTTGTATTGTTGGATTCTTGAAAGAGTCCTCTTTCATGTGGAATTGGAATCATCAAGTTTCATAGATTAGATTTTGCACAGCAAACCTTCAAAGACTGGCATACATGGTGCATCTCGTTTTCTGAAAAAATGACATGTCAACACTCAAGGCTGTATAACTCAACATTAGCTGGATAGTTTTGGTTGATTCCTTTTGTATATGAAAGCTGACTTCATTAGCTTTCATTTGAGTCATCATGGGAATTTTTACTCAACCTTATGAAGGAGATATGATTTTTTGAAGTTCATGCTGATGTACAGAAAAAATGCAGGATATTCATAATTGACCTGTTGTCACTCAAGGGCTTATAACTGAAGTTCCAGAAACTGTTTTTGCATGATTCTAAATGCAGAAGGAAGCTAACTCATATAGCTTCAATTTGGCTACTCATGGGTCTCCTAATTCTATCTGTGCTGGACCCTAGAGCCTCTGCAATATGCCTGTAAATGCTGAACTATTACAGCACATGCTATCAGTGACCAGTTTGTACTTAATCCTCAATATCTAAAGTTCCAGATATAATTTGGGTCTGATTCTTGTTTGAGGAGAAAGCTAACATCCATAGCTTTCAAATGAGATATCATGAAGATTCAAATTCATTCTGAGCAGAGAGTTATGAGTGTTACAAAATACAATCAGATGAGGCCAAGTTCTATCTGGCCCGGTTCAGGTGGAACATCAAAGAACAATGTCTAAAGGCGACTCCTAACCTGAATTAAGTGATTCCAAGGCCTAATCCTCTTATTTTAAGGTCTTAGGGAGATAAAAGTCCAGAGAGTTTTTGCCAATTCACAATAAAAAGGCAGGTTTAGCTAAGTCCAAACAAATGGGTCCAGGTGGAACCAATTCTACACAACCATGAACCATGGCTGTTTTGAAAGCTATTTTTGGCTAGGCAAGAGAATGGCACGACTTGAAAGGCATCCTAACATTGTGTACTTGAGGATGGTAGCTGCCAAGCTCAAGCTCCAAGGTCTTACACATCTTAATTGACCTTCTACAAGAAGACAAAGAGGAGCAGCCTGTTTTTAAGCTTTATGCTTTATGCTTTATGCTTTTGTCCTTAGTTTGTTTTTCTGATTTGTATCTTAGTTGTAGAGTAGTTGAACTCCTGCTTATTTTGTGAGCCATTAGATGAAGAATGGACGTCCTAGATCTATATCCCTTGGCCTATATAAGGCTTGCTTTGTAACAAGTTGAAAGCAGATTATGTTGAATGAAAAGATGAGATTTCTCTCAAATTTAAATCTTAATAACTTGTGCATTGCTGTAGTTATTTAAGTCGGGTCTAATAACATCTCTGTGCTTGGCTGTGAGTGTTGATTAGTCACCTGTTGGCAAGTATTATTCTTCCTGTGCTAGGTTGTGGTTGAATGATCCTTGTTGTTCTTAGTCGTCTTTCAAATGTACCTGTGCTAGGCTGTGGTTATTTGTTAGATTACTTTGCTTATCCATTTATTTCACTTGTTTGCAACTTGTCAAAAACCAAAGAAAATCATCACAAAAAGAGCCTCAAGTTACATTGTTTGTTCAGAAATCATTCATTGTTTCATGTGTTGCTACTGTCATTTTAAAACAGCCCCTTAGGTTGTTTGTCTCAAGTTTGATTTCCTCAAAATATAAGAGACCCCTATCATTATGCTGCAAATTGGTTATCAGAGCTAGAATTAACATAAGTTCCATCTTGTGTTAGTCTTGGTGTTGCTTGTAGCAACTCTACAACCCGTTTTGCTAAAGCAGTTTATATTCTGATTTTTAATGACTAAACCAGTAGCCATTGAGTATATTCCTCATGTTCCAAGTCCTGAGATGAGGTATCATGAGCATGGGTCCATTTACAAGTCCATGGCAGCAGCTATGGAGAAGTTACAGGACTTAAGAAGAGGGCATGAAGGTGTTGTGCATACAAGGAAAGCAACCAGCAGTCATGGGATTCGAAGGGAACCAAAACCACCTGATTTGGGACAAGAAGCTAGACACCTAGTCCATGGGAGTCCTAAGTCCTCTCCTGCCCTTAGAGGTAGAGGTAAAGTCCTTACACTTCCTACATTTAATGGCAAAAACAGTAGAGCATTCGTCTCTTGGTTGTTTGATGTTGAATGTTACTTTGAGAGCAAATGTTTTTCTGATGAAGAGAAGCATGACTTGGTTGTTTCTTCATTCAAGAGTTTTTCTTTGTTATGGTATAATACTCTCAATCTTTCAAGGATAAGGAAAGGGAAGAGTATGATTAATTCTTGGTTTAAAGTTGAAAGGACCATGAAACAAGAGTATCTACCTTGTTCTACCATGGAGGATTTGTGGACTGAACTAAAAGCCCTTAAACAAAGTTCATTGTGTGTCCTTGAATATACTAAGTTGTTTGAGGAACTACACTTTGTTTGTGATATGAATGTTGAGGTTGTGCAAAAGGGAATTAGATTTTACCATGGCTTGAAATCTGAAATTGCAAAGAGAATTGATTTAGAAGTGTTGTATCCATATGATGATTTGCTTGAGTTAGCTTTATATGTTGAGAAGAGCTTAGTAAGGCCTACAAATCATGAGGTCTTAACTAAAGGGGATAGTTTAGAAGCCATCAAAACAGTTGGGAAAGATAAGAGTTTAGGCCAAATGGTTGTTGTGTCATGCTTGGATGTTGCTTGTCCTAAGTCTAAGCTTAAACCAAAGGTCATGAGTACATGTGCTGAAGTGAAACGGTCATGTAGTGCTATCATTGAGAACCCATGTTTTGAAAATAAAACCTCCTTGAACTCAACCTATGAGCCTACTAATGAAGAAGAGAATAGCCTTGTCCTTTCTTGTGGAGCCATCAATGAGCAAGCTACTGATTTGGGTCCTATAGAGGTGATTGTCGACCAAGGACTACTTGAGCTTCAAACCATGAAGTTTGGACAGTCCATGGTCATGTTCAATGGTGGTAGTTGTTGGGAGTCGATCAAGGGTGAAGCAAAAGAAGTGTCTTGGGTTGTTCCATGCTCAAGTGTGCCAAATCTGATCTCCTACACAAGGCATGATTCTTGCATCTTAAATTTCATCTTGGGAGGTATAACTTGTGCTCTTGCAGCCCCACACTTCCAGTTTTACATGTTGATGAGGTTACAAGTTAGTCATGTTCATTTGGGTGCAATTTCAAATATATTTCAAGTAGGAAATGATGACATAAATCAACTCAGTCCTTACTATGCAATTTTGAAATTTCTGTTTTGTTGTGTTGATATTGTGCAAAATCATGGCAAACGGTTATTAGACTTGTTTGGAATATCAAGTACAAGTTCCCTACATGGTATTGAAGGATTTTTAGCACCCTTGATGTTGTTTAAGTCAAGGCAAATGCATAAGAACATGAGCAGCCCCATGGTTGCATTTCTATGCTCTACTACTTGTGCCAATTCACTTTTTAATTTGAAGATGTGTGTGCTTGATGCTGCTATTCAATTCTTGCCAAGGAATTTTGTGTTGGTCTTTGATCCTAGAGGATTCACTCACACTTGCTACTCCAAGATGCAGAAAATTTTTCTTCCTCTTATCAAACAGAATTTGAGGTCAAATTCTTTTGAACCTAGGGTGGTTGTAGCAGGAGCTAGGGGTAAGGGTCCTTCATTTTACATGCCAAAGGAACATCCCATGGGACTTTCTAAATCCATGAGACAATTGGATGCAATCCAAGATTCAAATAAGCCAAGTTCAGGGAAAACAAGCTTAGCATTCAATTTCAGGAAACCTGAACTGATCCCAGATGATCATCAGAATAGGGTCAACTTCAATAACTCATATCTTGCGTTCTACATGGTGGAAATTTGAGTTCTTTATATTGTTGGATTCTTGAAGGAGTCCTCTTTCATATGGAATTGGAATCATCAAGTTTCATAGAGTAGATTTTGCACAGCAAACCTTCAAAACTGGCATACATGGTGCATCTCGTTTTTTCTGACAAAATGACCTGTCAACACTCAAGGCTGTATAACTCAATATTGGCTGAATAGTTTTGGTTGATTCCTTTTGGATATGAAATCTGACTTCATTAGCTTTCATTTGAGTCATCATGGGAATTTTTACTCAACCTTATGAAGGAGATATGATTTTTTGAAGTTCATGCTGATGTACAGGAAAACTGCAGGATATTCAGAATTGACCTGTTGTCACTCAAGGGTTTATAACTGAAGTTCACGGAACTGTTTTTGCATGATTCCAAATGCAGAACGAAGCTAACTCATATATCTTCAATTTGGCTACTCATGGGTCTCCTAATTCTATCTGTGCTGGACCCTAGAGCCTCTGCAAGATGCCCTTGAATGCTGAACTATTACAGCACATGCTATCAGTGACCAGTTTGTACTCAATCCTCAATATCTAAAGTTCCAGATATAATTTGGGTCTGATTCTTGTTTAAAGAGAAAGCTAACATCCATATCTTTCAAATGAGATATCATGAAGATTCAAATTCATCCTGAGCAGAGAGTTATGAGTGTTACAAAATACAATCAGATGAGGCCAAGTTCTATCTGGCCCGGTTCAGGTGGAACATCAAAGAACAATGTCTAAAGGCGACTCCTAACCTGAATTAAGTGATTCCAAGGCCTAATCCTCTTATTTTAAGGTCTTAGGGAGATAAAAGTCTAGGAGAGTTTTTGCCAATTCACAATAAAAAGGCAGGTTTAGCTAAGTCCAAACAAATGGGTCCAGGTGGAACCAATTCTATACAACCATGAACCAAGGGTGTTTTGAAAGCTATTTTTGGCTAGGCAAGAAAATGGCACGACTTGAAAGGCATCCTAACATTGTGTACTTGAGGATGGTAGCTGCCAAGCTCAAGCTCCAAGGTCTTACACATCTTAATTGACCTTCTACAAGAAGACAAAGGGGAGCAGCCTGTTTTTATGCTTTATGCTTTATGCTTTTGTCCTTAGTTTGTTTTTCTGATTTCTATCTTAGTTGTAGGGTAGTTGAACTTCTGCTTATTTTGTGAGCCATTAGATGAAGAATGGACGTCCTAGATCTATATCCCTTGGCCTATATAAGGCTTGTTTTGTAACAAGTTGAAAGCAGATTATGTTGAATGAAAAGATGAGATTTCTCTCAAATTTAAATCTTAATAACTTGTGCATTGCTGTAGTTATTTAAGTCGGGTCTAATAACATCTATGTGCTTGGCTGTGAGTGTTGATTAGTCACCTGTTGGCAAGTATTATTCTTCATGTGCTAGGCTGTGGTTGAATGATCCTTGTTGTTCTTAGTCGTCTTTCAAATGTACCTGTGCTAGGCTGTGGTTATTTGTTAGATTACTTTGCTTATCTATTTATTTCACTTGTTTGCAACTTGTCAAAAACCAAAGAAAATCATCACAAAAAGAGCCTCAAGTTACATTGTTTGTTCAGAAATCATTCATTGTTTCATGTGTTGCTACTGTCATTTTAAAACAGGCCCTTAGGTTGTTTGTCTCAAGTTTGATTCCCTCAAAACACAAGAGACCCCTATCATTATGCTGCAACAAGTCTTGACCGTTTTTGACATACCTTATGCTAATTAGATTTGGCCATTTTTGTTGGTAAACTACTTAAAATTCTGAGGTCTATAGAGCTACCTAGGCCAGGAACATCAATATACTGGTCTCATTGTCTTTAGGCTTGAGTGTGGTACTCCTAGTGAAATATGTAACATCAAATTGCATAAGTGTGACCTTCGTTTCTTGATACTATACGCGTTCGTTTGATAAGTGCATGAGGAAAGGTGGTTCTTTTTGTGCAAATAAGCCTCACATAGCCAAAAAGACTTGATTTTATACCCTTATTATTGAGTTCTTTATGTTTAGCCCATTTGAGCCTTTTGTAGCCCGTTTTATAACCTATCTAATAGCTACATTCCTAGAATTAGCCTACCTTATCGGGACAGTCGCAGTTGCATGTTTTCTCTTATCTACTTGTCTACTATGATTGGGTCGGGATTTCTGAAAAAAGAATATCAAATGGGTGTAGCAAGTATGTTGGCAATTGTGTCATTTATTCTCTTTGTTGAGAAATGTTGTGAAGCAAAAGATTTGAAAAGAAGAAAAATAAAATAAAATAAAATAAAATAAAATAAAAGAAAATGAGAAAAAGAAAAAAATATATGTTGCTTCATTGAATTGTTCAAGGGATAATGAAAGGGAATTTACTAGAGTCTAATGCATTTTTTAGAGAGAAATATCAATATCTCTCTTGTGTTGTCAAAGTTTAAGATGAATCCTCTAGTCGGTGTTGGTTTGTGCTAGTCTTGTAGATTTGTTTTGGTAAGTGTCGCTGCGAATACCGGTCTTAGCCCCATATTCCCATACGTGCCTTGGCACAATCCACTTCTATACCTTCACCCATTAGCCTCCCTTTTTGTCCTGATTCATGTACTTTATAGCGAATGCGTATTAGTTGGGGAAATTACTATCACATTAGAATGCATGCATGTTTCATAAGTTGAGTGAGTGTTTCTATTTCTTTCTATCTTCACAAAACTCACCCTTACATAAACTTATGAGTGCATGAGTGAATCCGCGAGAATCCTACAAATTGAGCCTTCCAAATTTGAAAAGTATTTGGTTTTTGACTATACTACGGTATCATGTAAAATCTTGGAATATGATGTAACAACCCGAAAAATACCAATTTTTCTAGTAAAAATATTTACTAACACTTTTCAGTAGAACTTAAGTTTTTAAAATAGGAAATTTTGTTCCGAGTCTTATTTTGAAATTCCGCGTTCGTATTTGGAATTTTTGA
>JAIUZE010018117.1:0-29035 GCA_022085475.1 Heliosperma pusillum
GAGGTTCCTCTCAGAAACATTGCCGTGATACCCTCGACCCTAATCAACACGTAATCATGTGAATCAGTTAACAACCGTTAATCCAAACTCTATCAATCCTAGCCGGCTTGCATCTCACCTTCTAGAACTCATAGAATCATACATACATGAAAGACCAATACTTCTACAAACAGGCATAAGTTCCTAGTGCAGTCAATAGTCGACTTCTGTAACTCGAGGCTATACCACCAGGTAGGAAAACATCCTAGTCCTAGACTGATCAGACCTAGCGACAACAGCTATTCCATTCCCCGTCTCATGACATAACCGTACACAAGAAACTCTGCTAGGCGACCCCCTAAGCAGAGATGGCTAGTACTTAAGCTGGCTCCAGTCCCAAAACGGATCAGGCAGCCATGCCCCGACTTGGCTATAAACCCACCAAGCCGAGACACAAAAGCTATCAAGCAGTGAACTCCATATGCTCGTTAAAGATAGTACGGGCCTATCAATGTCGTGGTCCAAGATACTCATTTAGAATTAGAATGGTCAAGACGCCATATATCCATAATTCTCTATGGGTACTTAGTCAACACGACACCAACCACATAAACAAACAGTCACGGGAAAACTTCCTATCATGTGACTAAGTGCATATAAATCATAATCAAATATCATATCGCCTCATATCTACTAAGGCTAATTCATTAATTAAATACAACCTTACTTGAAGACAAATCCCCGACCCGAGTCCCGCGACGGGTCATCAGTCAAAACGGGCCTGACTAGATCTTAGTTTGACCAAACCCGTTTGGTCAAACCGGCTAGAAACAGAGTCTTTACCAATTAGACTTGAACATAAAATCATCATATTCATCTCATGCTATTTTATTCCCAACTTCTAACATGTGAATTATTAAAATCATACGAAAACCCGTTTGACTTAAAGGATATCAAATTAAACTACAATCTCGTATTATAATTTCTAACATGTGAGAAATAATAATATTATGAAAACTTTTTAATTAAATAATTTACTTATTAAAATTTCCCACTTGCTAAATATTACAAAACACGATAAAATAACAATAGACTCAAAACCGTCACAAGTCCAAAGGGGACCCACGGCTGTTTTGGGCCGTGACAAGAACCGGCCTAGTTTGGCTATTTTGGTCGACTTTTCTAAAACCGTATCTTAATATTTTCCCGCATGCTTAACATATTTAAAACCCGTCAAAACAACAACAAAACAATCAAGTATCGACACAAAACCCAAGGACCAACCACGGACCAATCCATACCGGGTCTGAACCGGCCTGGACCGGCCTGAACTAGGTTGAACCGGCCTGGTTTGGGTCGGTTTTCCAGCCACCCTAAACAGCCCCATACACGGCCAAAATCAACCACCACTCTAAATTATTTCTAACATGTTTTAATTAACAAACATCCATTTTAACAACCAATTCAACCATCATTCATACTAAAATTATAATTATGAACTAATCATCTAAATTTGTCAAGAACACTAAACATGTTAAAAATTCATACAACATAAAAATCATAACCTTTTATCATGTTACTACTTAAAACCGTAAATAACAATAACATGAACAAAAACAAAAGTATGTAACATTAATTCGTCGAGTAACTCGGAATCGTTACCTTAGCTAGCAAAAATCAATTCGCACCAAAAATAAGAAGTATAAACCCGTCTACTAATCTTCTTCTAAAATATACGAGTCACCAAACTCGTCTTCAAAATCTTCTCCTATAAGAAATGACAAGAATAACAGTATTAGAATTAAAACTTGAATTTCAACAATTAAAGTGTTGAAAACGATTTTGTCGGAATTGGAAATAAAACGTACGTGGAGATGAAGAGCGAAGAGGAGACTCTAGAAATATAAGTTAGGACGGATTTGAACAAGTAACGAAGGTTCTGTGACGATTTTGCTCAAGAACGATGAAGAACGATGAAGAACACCAAGAACGATTTTGATTATATTAAAGAAAGTATTAATTAGATATTAAGTTGATTTATTGTAAAATGTAAAGATAAGTAGTGAGTAAGTGTGGGGAGGGTGCCGTGTAATTATAGGGGATTACGGGAGTCGGGTTTTGAAATTGTTGTTACGGGATTGACTCGGGTTTTATAATTATATTAAGGTAATTAATTAGATATCATTAGATTAAATGATAGTTTAATCAAATATCTAGATATTAATTAGATATTATGTTATTGTAATCAAAAGAAAGGAAAATATCTATTCCTAAGAGAGGGTGAGGGAGCCGTGTGGTATAGGTAGTAGTCGGATCTGTTTTTCAAGCGATTTGCGTAATTTAAGATGACGGATCGATAAAGTTACAAATATCTTAGATATTCGTATTAGTTTAATCGAAAGAATTAAAAGATCTAAAGTGAGTGGAAAAAGATGACATGGGGCGTGTGACTCATGCCAAAGTCGGGTTTCGGGTTTGTTTCGGGATTTAAGTCGACTCGGGAATAGTTAAATGACGTTCGGGGTTAAACCGTAAAACCTTCTCTTAAATTCCGAATAAATTCAAAATAATTATATTAAATTATCATAAATTCAAAAAATCTTAATAAAAATAAATTAAATTTATTATTTAAATAAAATTTCGGTCTTTCAATTTACGGGGTGAGTCGGGAAAGTCAACGAAAGTCAAAGTTGACTTAAAAACGGGATTCTCATGGAATCTCGCAGAAATTCCAAATACGAACTCGGAAATTCCAAATTCGACTGGAAACAATAAATTCCAATTTTAAACTTAAATATGCTGAAAAGTATCCGTAAAATATTTTCACTAGAAAAATAGGGTACATTTCGGGTTGTTACAGAACCGGTAAGTAAACCGGTTAACCGGTCAACCGGTTCGTTAATTATGTGAACCGAAACCGAACCGTTTCAAATTGGTTACATACAGTTCGGTTCACCGGTTTAACCGAAACCGAAACCGATTCATATTTATATTTATGTAAATTATTTTGAAAACAAGAACCCTTTATATTTAATTTGCCTAAACAATTTCACATAAAAAAACCCAAAATCAAGGGAAAATCAAATAAAAATAAAATAGGGTATTGATTTTCGCAGTACAAATTTTACTCATCATAGTACACTTTAGACTATTTGCCCCTCTCATTTCCCTCTCATTTCTAAATGTACTATGTACTACATTGAAAAGAATCAGAAAAGAAAAAAAACGAAAAAAACTCACACCACCAGTCCACCACCGTTGACCACCTTGCACCGTCCCTTCCCTTCCCTTTGCGCGACCACCGTCTCCCCTTCCTACTGTCGGCCAGCGATGACGACTATATGCTTGCGACCCTTTTTGCCGCCTCGACATGGCGACACCTACGCCTCCCTATGTTGCCGGCATCCTACGCCTACCACCTTTCCCCTACCGTTCGCTATTCACGCCGCCATCCCACATGGGCCACTGCCCACCAGGGCCACCAACACCGAACGACTCATGAACAATAATTTTAATTAGTATAAAACCTAAATCAAATAAAATTACAACAAAGTGAAAGAAAATGATTAATCTAATTCATAGTTATGAAATTAGTGATTTAAAAACTCATTACACATACAAATTATCATCCATTATTGAAGAATTTTGCTTAAATTGAGATGTTATGAAGTTAGTCGTAAGGTGAGAGTTGGTAAGGGAGAGAATAAGGTTGGTTTTTGGTGAAGGGTATGAAAATGGAAAAAAGAGGGTAAAATGTACTGAAATGAGTAAAAAATGTACTGCGAAAATAAACTCCGATAAAATACCAGAGGAATAAAAAAGAATTTTAAAACAAATCAAAGAACATTAAGAATCAAACTCATATTACGAACAAAAAAACCAAAATCAAATCATACAAACTAATACTAAAGCAGTAGTACCACTATAATCAATGAACAATACTTTATAAAGTGAACAACGACGACAACAAAAGGTGCGACGGCGATGGCAACATAAGGGCACGACGATGGCGACGGTAACAGAATGGCACAGCGACAGTGATGGCGACGGCAACAGAAGGGCGCGACGACGATGATGAAAAAATGAACGGCGGCGGTGACGGTGAAGAAATGAACGGCGACGACGGCAGTGAAGAAATGAACGGCGGCGATGGAGAAGCTAGGTGAAAGGATGCGATGAGATTATATTTTCATTGGGAGTTGATTAGATTAAGATGAGAAGATAATAAAGAAAGAGGGAATTATAGGCTCTGTGAGTTTAGAGAATGAGAGATGAGAAATATGAAATAGGTTTTATGTCTAGGTTTTGGGCCTACCAAGCAATACAGTCCATCTTTCAACTTATATTAGTAATTCGGTTCGGTTTCGGTTAACCGCGGTTACCAAAAGTCGAACCAAAACCGAACCGGTTTTGGTGGGATTGAAGCAGTTTGGTTCACCGAACCAAATTCGTCTTTCGGTTCGGTGAACCGAACCTAAAAAACGAGCGGTTTTTGGTTTTTTCGGTTCGTTTATTACGGTTCGGTTAATAATGAACACTACTCCTAGCTTGATGTACATGCCTTTTTTTGTTGCATTTGATGGCCTGAGTATTTCTGCTGCTGAATGTTTTATGTCCCTTCAGGTTAGTTTGAAAACAAAACATGCTTGGTAGACGACGGTTTTGCCGTCATGCTACCAAAAAATCACATCACGTAGAAATCACACAAATTACATGTTTGCATGTTCGTGGCCTAAATTGACGCCAAACAAAAGATTGGTTGAAAAAAACGTGGTTTTGTAAAAGAAGAAATGTATGTTTGTTGAAAATGTGGAAAGAGTTTGAAAAATTGGAAAGAAGAATGAAAGGAATCCTCTGAATAAGTGTGCTCATTTGGCGGCAATGTCGACTTATGTCTTGAAGAGAGAACTTGACGAGGATTAGGAAATCCAAGGTACTATCGTTCTCTAAGCTGTCTTGGCACATGCTCATGTTTGCAATGGTGAGAAGCTGAGAGTTTCGATGACATAGGGATATCCAAATGTCAAAATGCAAGAGCATAGTAACGTTCTATCATAACTAGCCAGGGGCCGGTTTTATTTCGTGTTGCATGAGAGGCACGTTGGCTACGCGAGGCGCGTTACTTTATTTGTTCTTGAGAATTTGGAAGAATTCTGGCCCTTTTACGGTAACAAGCTCTACCAATTACGCAAAACTAATACTATAGGAACAACATACTTTTGCGACCGCATAAGCTTAGTGTACATCTGTCGAATTCTTAGATGCTAAATGAAGGTGATAGGGAATGGAATGGAGTGGGAGGTTCTATGGTGTTAGAAGACATTGGAGATCTGTGTTATCCCTCTCACCCACCTAAATAAATGAAAGGATCGTCCCGAAAGGCATGGAGACAAAGTAACTGTGAGTCGATTCATCTGAAATTTGTGAAAAGATGACTACTTGAGAGGTTTTGTTTTGTTTGTGATTGGAGAGATTTATTTTTATTTTTTTACTGGGAAGACTTTTCTTTTTGTCTTGTACATTTTTGGAAATGCTCGAGACTTTCGTTGGGCAGTTTTTGGAGTTTAAAGCCGTCGTTGCACTGTTTTTGGCTTGAAGTCGTTGTTGGTACTGTTTTTTTTTTTTTGAAGATTTGGATGAATTCGACTTTTGTTTGTTTTTGTTTCATGATATTTTGGATATTTAAAACTTTTGATTTGGGGTTGTTGGGATTTGTTTTTTTTTGGAATTTGTGAGAGTTTAGGCACGATTGCACTAAAATATTGTTTTGATCCTCCGGTGGGGGTATCAAAAAGTTTGGCATAGGATGCAATTTATGGTAGTCATACAGGATCTGACGAATCGGGTAGAAAGATGGGGTCTCCAAACCTAAAGGTCACCTAGAGACACGGCGATCAAGGAATTTTCTCACCACAAGATATGGATAAGCTGGTAAATGCACGCCCTCGTTAAAGCTTATTCTAAGAGGGCGAGTGATCTACACTAAAGAGATACGACCTAGAGTATTTCAAGTCTATTCCACTAGTTAAGGGTAAAAAGTAGAAAAAGTGACTAACAAAAGGTACATTTGCTCATTTGTAACTCAAAGAGGACTAGGATGGTCCTTTTTTATTAATAGATGTTAAATTAGTGAATACAAACGGCTGATGGGACATACCCCAAGCTATGTTATTATTTGACACTAAGCTAGGAGAAATAGAGGGATGGGGTGACAACAGAAGAAGACCCTGACTTCAACTCCGATTTTGCTCTGAATTTGTTGTCTTCTAATTCTTTCTTGTACATCTCTTTTTCACTTTCCAACATAAGGATTTCTTTTTCGACTGGGGAAATTAGGTGTGAAAAATCCAAGGTGGATTCTTCATCTGTAATCGTTAGTACTTCAAAAGGGTAATTAGGCTTGCTCCCAAGAGGGATGGGTAGACGACCGTCTTCAATCATATCTTGAATGATATGTTTCAACTTGTAGCATTGCTCTGTATCGTTTCCTTTCCCTCTATGATATTTGCACTAAGTGTCTCCATCCCAGAGCCTACCTTTCTTTTCCGGGTCAGGTGTAGGACGAATTTTGCCTTGTTGCATCAATCTTTCCAAGGCATTGGAATCTGTGTCGCCAAGGTTGGTGAATTTCCTTTTAGGGTTGCTCTTCCTGGATGGTTCGACAGACTTGACCTTATCGGGTTTGTTGGTGGAGCCATAATACCTTATATTTTGGTATCTCAGATGGTTTGCATAAACGGGTCTCAGGATGTCCACGAATTAATCTACAAGAGTAGCTTCATCTGGACGTTCAACAAACTGTGTGCTAGTTTTCCTTCGCTTATTTAGGAAGTCGGTGAATCCTTCTTCCTTATTTTGGCTAAGAACCTCTAGAGGTCGCTTATTGACTTGAATCTAATCTAAAGGGTTCTCATGCCCCTCGAACTTTGGGATGTCAGTCATGTTGAAGTTGGTTGGCAATTGTGCATTCACCGCTTCATACTCGCGATTTTTCTCCCTATAAATGTCATCTCCTTTGAGATACATTAGTTGCTCCTCCAAGTATTGGAGTCGCTTTTCAGGTTCGGTAGGAACCGGCTTGGAAGTGACTTCTGGTTATCCCACTAAAGGTGGAAAGTTACCATGCATACTGTGAGGAAAGTATAGAGGAGGAAGTCTAGTTTCCATGGTGACAATTCGATCCTCCATGGCATTGATATGAGCATAAGTTTGGTCTTGATTTTCCTGGAGATGGATGAGCGCAGCTAGGATTTGATCATTATCATTCTGGTTTGGTGCACGAGTATTTCCTTGACTAGCTCCTGACATCTTGGAAGCTGAGGTAAGAGACTGACGAGGGATCAGAACCAGATCGACAATTCTAGCACACTTACTCAAGACTCGACTTGTGAAATAGGAGTGTGCCACTGTATTTAAGTGATTTTTGAAAATGACTGGTTTGGAAATGATTGATGACTCAAAGTGGAACACGAATCGACTTGTGAAGTGGGAGTGTGCCACTGTGTTCAGTGAGTATTGAAAATGACTAGTTTTATGATGCTTGCCCTAGAAAACCGTAGTGTGGTTGTAGGTCTGTTGACTCAAAGTGGAGAAATGATTTTGACCAGACACTAGGACAGAGTTTCGACTCATTTCGCGCTACTTTAGGCCACCTTTGAAAATGTTTTACAGTTTTAAAAAGGATTTTGATTTTGAAAATTTTGTCATGGTTTATTTACAAAAATGGTGATCATTTATTGTTATACATATTTAAACAGGCAGAGTAACGGTATGCTGAGTACATTTAAAAGGGATTTGGCTTAAAAGGGTGGGTTGGCATACCAAGCGATCAAAACCAAGGTCAGTGGAGGGGCCCGTGCCAAACCTGAGTAAGGTCGGTTCCCAGTCCATTTCCTCGAGTAGTGAAACCCCTTGGTACTAACATGAGTACACACCACGTTATGGTTGACGTCAATCGTTATCCATCCATGAATCCAAATAAGAACTTGGACCGTCCAGACATGACAATTGGTCGAAAGGGTTGGGTTAGCCCTAGGAAGACCGAATAAAACGACCCAAAAGGGCCGAGTAATGAAAAACGACGACTGTCTCATAACTTCTATTCCTTAACCATGTTCAAGTTCCACCTTGGGTAACACGTTAATGTAATTTCCCCAGCGGAGTCGCCAAACTGTGATGCACGAGACCCGAGATTTCGTGCCTCGGCGAGGAGGAGGCGCGATGTAGCGTCGTATTGAATACGCGTTTCCGGAGTCGCCACGAACTTTTGTGGGAAGTTGGAACCGTTCGAATACGTCATGCCATGTTAAGACATAAAGCGATGGCACGAACACTAAAGAACTCGTTACCCTTAGCATTCTATGTCTAGAATGACTCTCGTGGATACCAATGAATACGGGTGCTCACGGTGATCAGGAGTAAGGGATGAGGATACGTATTAGGAAGCTCTTTTGATCAAACACCTAATCCCCCCGCCTCGATAGCGGCCTCTACTAATGGTTAAAGAAACTCTTCTGTTATAAATGTGTTGTCGGTTATATGCATGTTATGCACCATCCATGTAACACCTGCAAATGTACCCTATTTTTTATAGTAAAAATATTATACGGATACTTTTCAGCGAATTTTAGTTTTAATATAGAATTTAATTTCCCGTGTCTATTTTAGAAAATCCGAGTTCGTTTTCGGACTTTACGCGAGATTCCGAGTAAGTTACGTCTTAAGACGCTTATGGGCTTTTCCCATATTTTTCCACTCACCATCCTTATATCCCCTCATAAACCCAACTCCTTCCTTTTTTTTCCACTTACTCTTTCTTCCTCATCAAACCACCAAAACCTAAACTCCATTTTTATCAAGCTCAAGATTGTCTCTACTCCTTCGTTACTCGCTCAAATTCGCTAATTTCCGTCTTAATCTTTCCCTTTCATCGTCCTCTATCTGAATTGGTAATAAAATTACCGTCTTTCTCGCTTTTCAATTTATCCGTCTTTCTCAAAGGTGAATTATATTCATCTTTTATTGTCTAATCGTAGGTGGTGACTTTCAAGACCTCGACAAAGACTACTACTTAGTAGAGGAGGACCTAGACGTCGAGTGAAGACGCAAAAAGGTAACGGTGAAGGGTTACTCGATATCTTTACGTGTTTTAATGTGTTTTTTATGTTAGTAATCGTATTTAGAATAGGATTAGTAATCATAGGAATCTTGTTGTTGATAATACTTGTTGTTAGTTGATAATTGATAATAAGAATTGATGATTTATGATGATAGTTGATGTTGGTTAAATGTTCATTTGAGTTATGTGATGATTTTCGTGCACTTTAGACCCCAGCCGGCCGACCGCCAGCCGGTCAGCTGACCGACTGGGGAGTGGCTGATGTTGAATTGTTGTTTAAGTAGAATTGTAGTATGCATCATGTCTCAGCCGGCCGACCGGCAGCCGATCAGCCGACCGGCTGAGACACATACCAATATTACTTCATTTTCTCGTATGACTTTGGTCCCAGCCGGGTTGCCGGCAGCCGGTCCCTTTGACCGGCTGGGACACGCTGCTCAGTCAATTGTTTTCAAATGTTATATAGGTGCCAGCCAGGTAGCAGGTAGCCGGCAGCCGGTCCCCTTGACCGGCTGGCACCCGCTGCCAAATCATTGGTGTTTCTTACTTACGTTTTCATTTATAATATTTCCGATGGTTCGTTTATCGTATAAATTTACGTAATGACTTTAAATATTAATGTTTAGAATATATGATATCCCATTCGCTTGTATCGCATGTTTTGTGACGGTTTTTCATATTTCCCACTTTCAGTCGGTTTTACACATGTTACAGTTTGAGCACTATTTGTTACATGTTTTGTACTCTCATTCCCCTGGCTACCTCCACGTTCGTAAGGATGGAATGTCGGAACGAGGAGTGTATCCTTACTGCTTAATTGCATGTGTTAGTGGGCATATGACGACGTTGTTGGGAGGCGAACGATTTGCGTTGATCGACCCGGCCGTCAAATGTTGTATACTTGCGAGGTGGTGTCATTGCATGTAGCGTACCGCTTGTTATGATGCTTGTGCTCTTTTCCGCCTCTTTCGTGAAGGTTTACCGAATTTCGGGTACTCGGCTTCCATGTATGACCGAGCCTTGGATGCGAAATGCCATCGCATGTCGAATCGGAAAATGTGATTCCGAGAGTCTGGCCAGATTTAGACTAGGACCGTATTATGATCGTCGTTCTACCAGGAGGAAATTAGTCTACATATACGAAATGGATTGAATCGTGTATGCGTTCAGGAAAATGCTTATCCCGTGGATGCGATTTTTATCATACAGTTTGTACATGGTGCTAGTGTGGTCATTTACCGTGAGAGATGTTGTCAACGTATTTGTACGTTTGGATGGATGATTATGTGATTGATTATTTGTAATCATTGGATGAGCTGGCATGGTTTGTTTGTCGAGTCTCAATCTTATCAAACTTATGCCGCTAACGGTTAGATGCAAGCCCTAGTGAGTGTATGGTTGCCTAAGAGTGTCTTCCCCGAGTCTATTTCTAATCAGATGCGTACAGTTCATATGTCGAGTTCTATCTTATCAAGTGTATGCCACTAACGGTGAGATGTAAGCCCTAGTGAGTATAAGGTTGCCTAAGGGTGTCTTCCCCGAGTTTGTCTATAATCTGATGAATACGGTTTTGTACTTCATACGCCTATATCTTTATATATATATATATATATATATATATATATATATATATATATTGAATTGCCTATTTATCCTTTTCGTAATTCACATGTATATTTCTATATGCATGCTTCTACTTTTGTACTTTCGTTTAAATTCGTTATTTGTGATATGGCTGGGAGAACCCGGAGTTACTCCCCACTGACTGTGGCGTTCATGTTTTTCATGGATGAACAAGTTGCTTGCTTGGATAGATTTTGCTTGTTGTATTTTGGGTTCGGGTGTAAGCTAGCGGGCGTTGGCCTGGACGAATCACCTCTAGACGTTGATTAGCTAGTTGCTAATAACTTTTATATTTGCTAACATTTTGAGAGACTTCGTCTCTTCGTAGTATATTCTACTTTGGTTTGTAATTATTTGACATTCCTCGTATTTTTATCTTAGCATGTAAAAACTTTTAAAAACACCGTATTTTTCGCTATATAAATCACATGCTTGTTATGTTTTATTTCTGCTATCGCGAGGGTTGTCACAGTTGGTATCAGAGCCTTAACGCTCCCGACGCACACACGTGAACCCTAAACTTAAACTACTTGACCTTGAAATAATAAATGAGAGATGGGTTGAAATTAAGAACTTTACTTGGTAGTCTTTAGTGTACTTGATGTTTGTTAGGTTCTAACTTGTTTGTTGATTGTCTTTAGTGATGTTATGTTTGTTTGTATCTACCGTCTTGAGGTGGATTATGTGTCACCTAGAAGAAGTATCCTTTACAGAAGATTGAAGATTGACGAGCGTATATGAAGCGTACTTCTCCCTCATCGATGATCTCTCTTGCCTTTAGTGTACCTTTTCCCATCCTTCTATCTAGGTGCTTCTTTCTCTTCCAACTTGTTTGCCTCTTGGAAATTACTCTTGATAGTTTCCTCCATCTTACCATTGGTATCCTTACTTTCCTCTCGTAACATTTTTGTGGATGTCATACCCTTTTGTTTGTGGTATATTGTACTTGGTCGGAAGAATTTTGAGCTTTGTGGGATGTTAGTGTTGGTTAGAATGAATTTGGGATTTGAGGTAAATGGTGTAGATCTAATTTCACCGTATATTGATGATTGGTTGTATCTCTGAGGAAAGGTACTAAGATAAGTTTGATGATTTTAATGCTTGATGCTTGCCATGACTAATGTGGATAGTTCATGGTATTTGATGGTGTAAGGTTGAATGAGTTGGCTAGGACTTCTTAACCCATTAGTGATTTAATCTTTTGAACTTAGGAGTTTAGTAATATTAGAGTGTCTTGAGGATCATACCTAAGTCGAAGTTAGTTGTTCTAATTGAGAATATTTGGACGATACCTTGAGTTGTGAAATGCCCTTGAGACCAAGTGACTTCTTGTGATTTTCTAGTTTTTACTTTTGGGTATATACTTGGTGGAAAAATACTTGGCTATAATTCTTGGATTTAAAAATATGATCTTATATCATGGTATCGGAGACTTGGTTGAGGTAGTAAGTCGTCATGATAGATTAAACCATGTTACTTAAGGATTATGGTCATGAGTGAAATTTGATTAGATTGGCTATGACGGTGATGCCTTAAGATGTTGATGTTGACGTTTTGTTCACTGTTCTACCTTATGGGTCTTAGGAGTTGAAAAGAGACTAGTATTGAAGAATTCCTTGTTAGTCTTTCGCTTTTTGAAACCTTTGAGGATGTGTCAAATTTTGGAGTTAAGAGAATGTTACTATACTTGAGTTGCAATTCCGCAATTGGGATTCCGTGTTATATGAAAGGATGGATGAATTGGGTTGTAATCGATTTGTTAAATCTAGGTGTACCTTACGTTGATGATTTGTGGTACGAGGGTCCCTTGTAAGAGACCTTTGTTATTGGGATGATTTGTTTTGCTATCATCCTAAGTTTGAAACGAGAAATTTTGTGGATTAAACCTTAAACCTTTACTCGTGCCATTGTCCCTTTTCATTTCCATTCTTGAATGTTTTTGTCAAGATTGATCTTTAAGAAATCGCATGCTCGTATCTTCTTTTTTACTCGGATATCTTCATAACTCTACTATCTGCTTTGTCTCTTGCTTATGACCTCGTTATTTTCAAGCGTTCCTCTCTTATAATCTCGTGCCTGAGTATTCTCGTGTCCTCCTTGAGATTTCCTTATCGTTTCCTAACTCGTTGCTGCTTAATATTTTCTCTAGTGGTTTGGATATCCCGTTGTAAGACTCAGAGAGTAAGTGTAATGTATTTTGGAATTCTTTAGTTAGAATATGTGTCTTTGGATTGAGCAAATTTCATGTTGTATTTGATCATGGAAAATAGGACTTAAGCTCTAGGATGAATCCTAATAGTGATAATGTATCCTCTCTTGGTGATTTTATATTTGGAGTTTGGTATGGTAGTGTTATTTTGAGAATTGAGTGGATCATGATAATAGTTCGTTGTTGCGGGATATTGTAATAGTTACCTTGGAGGTTGTTTGGGAAATTGTTGTCTTAAATTGTTACGCTCTAAAAATGAATCTTACTTGTGAAATTTAGATTTGTGACCAGATTCGAGGAATAATCTCATAAGCGAAGACCGATACGTTTTGAGTTTGATGAGCTAGATGATTTGATTAATGGACGTATCGCCATGTGTTTGGCAATATGTATGATCTGGAATTGGTACTCATCCTTTGCTTGATGCATGGTAAGTTCACTTTCGAAGATGAGAAAGTTCATTGTAAATTTAGGATAATGAGTTTGAAGTAAATTGAATCAAGGATTTTCATGGTAAGTCTCCTTTTACTTGTGGTTGTTAGCGAACATGTTTCCCTAGATATAAATATTTTTGTTAGTGGTTTCTAATAAGAGTTTTGATGAAACTAAGAAGATTAGAGTACGTAATGAATCTTTCATGTGGATTGTTAGTCGTGGAGTCTACCGTGCCGATGGACTTTAGTAGATACTAATTGAATTTGAATAATTGGGTTAGTGGCTTGAAGTCTCGTGGTTATGAAATATTTTTCGTAGGAATCTAATGATTGAAAATGTTGAGTTGGAAATTGGGTAATTCGCATTCTCTTGAGGACTAGTTTATTCGTAAAGTTAGTGATGTCGAATTCTTGTAGATCTTCCTGCCGATTTTATCGTGATATTCCTATCCCTAAGAGTTCGATTTGCTTTGTTTTTGCGTGTTTTGTATATATTTTGTTATCGTGATTTGTGAACTTGATGTTCGAGTCGCTCTATGTACATATATTGTCTTGTTATTTGATTTTATCTTTGAGAAAACCTTCAAATTTTCATATTGTATTTCTAATTTAACATTTCAAAGAAGTCTAAAGATGGATTGTGTACCCTCTTTTTGGAGAAAATGGATTTCTTTTGCTTTTATATT
Source organism: Heliosperma pusillum (assembly GCA_022085475.1). Lineage (NCBI taxonomy): Eukaryota > Viridiplantae > Streptophyta > Magnoliopsida > Caryophyllales > Caryophyllaceae > Heliosperma > Heliosperma pusillum. Next base: position 14,050 of record JAIUZE010018117.1, read on the forward strand.
TGGATTTTGCATTTGGTTGGATGTTTGGACTTGTTATTGGAGACGTCTGGTGACTAGTCCAGCACTTACTAACGCTTGTTTTGATTTTCGATTTCACTATTACGATATTGATTTGATCTGGATAATTAGAGTTCTCGTTCGCGACGGGCACTCTTGAGATCCGTAAATAAAGTTTCGCGCTTATGAAAAATCTCTTTAAACCATTTTCGAGAAGAACCTCATGTGACACCCTCAAATTTGCGGAAAGATAAACAAGTACTTTAAATAAATAAAAGATGAGAATACGTTTCTAATAGGTTCACTTTAGTGAAAATCGGTAAATTTTAAAACCGGAACCTACTATTAAATATATTCATCATAACAAAGGTGTCTTAAACAAAAAGGTTCATAACAAAAAGAAATAATATTATACATAAGAAGTATCTAAAACGGGAGACATATCTCCCGTATAAAATACGGAAATAAAAGAGTGTATAATATAATATACAATCCTAAGAACCGAATATAGGGCCAAGGTAATACTTCACTCGCTAGCTCGTCAATGTACCCAAGTATGCATCACAAACCTGCCAACCGCATTAAATATAAACACGGAAGCCACAGTCAGTGGGGAGTAACTCCGAGTTCTCCCAGCCACGAAATGTCGAGTTTAATAAAACATGAATAACATAAACGAGATGTATATGGAAAATACAAACCTTAACGAATACGATATGCTTTTCATGTTATGAAACAAATAACTAACATATAACCTAGCATAAGAAAGCTATCATGTGAATCCGTTAACAACCTATAACACGAGGTAGGGAAGCTGGTATGCTAGCTCAGAGGTTACCTTTAAAACATGGCCATGATACACTCAACCCTAATCATACAAACCATCATGTGAATCAGTTAACAACCGGTAATCCAAACTCTATCAACCTTAGCCGGCTTGCATCTCACCTTCTAAGATTCATAGAATCATCAAACATGAAAGACCAATACGTCTAGAAACAGTCACAAGTTCTTAGCACAGTCAATAGTCGACTTCTGTAACTCGAGTCTATACCACAAGGTAGAAAAACATCCTAGTCCTAGACTGATCAGACCTAGCGAAACAGCTTTCCTTCCCCGTCTATGACCAAAGTACATAGAATCTCTAATAGGCGACCCCCCTAAGCAGAGTTTTGGCTAGTACTTAAGCTGGATCCATTCCCAAAGTGGAAGCAATTAGGCAGCCATGCCCCGACTTGGATATAAACCCACCAAGCCGAGACACAAAAGCTATCAAGCGGTAAACTCCATATGCTCGTTAAAGATAGTACGGCCTATCAATGTCATGGTTCAAGATACTCATTTAGAATTAGAATGGTCAAGACGCCATATACTCATAATTCTCTATGGGTACTTAGTCAACACGACACCAACCATATAATTAAACAGTCACGGGAAAAACTTCCTATCATGTGACTAATTGCATAAAAATCATATTCAATATCATATCGCCTCATATCTATTAAGGCTCATTCATTCATTCATTAAATAAAACCTTACCTGAAGACAAATCCCCGACCCGAGTCCCGCGACGGGTCATCAGTCAAAACGGGGCTGACTAGATCTTAGTTTGACCAAACCCGTTTGGTCCAACCGCTAGAAACAGAGTCTAACCATTTAGACACTTGAACATAAATCATCATATTCATTTCATGCTATTTATCAACCTCTAACATGTGAACTATTAAATCTTACGAAAACCCGCTTGACTTGAAGGATATCAAATTAAACTACAATCTCGTATTATAATTTCTAACATGTGAGAAATAATAATATTATGAAAACTCTTTTAATTAAATAATTTACTTATTAAAATTTCCTACTTGCTAAATATTACAAAACACGATAAAATAACAATAAACTCAAAAACCGTCACAAGTCCAAAGAGGGACCCACGGCCTGTTTTGGGCCGAGAAAGAACCGGGCCTGGACTGGGCCCACCGGCCTGGTTTGGGCCTGTTTTGGCCCACCGTTTCTAAAACCGTTTCTTAATAATTTCCCGCATGCTTAACATATTTAAAACCCGTCAAAACAACAACAAAACAATCAACTATCGACACAACCCAAAGACCAAATCCCGGACCAACCCAGACCGGCCTGGACCGGGCCTGAACCGGCCTGAACCGGTCTGAACCGGCCTGGTTTGGGCTGGTTTTCCAGCCACCTTACACGGCCCCACCAACAAACAAATCCCAAATTATTTCCGACATGTTTTAATTAACAAACAACCATTTTAACAACCAATTTAACAACCAATTTAAACATCATCCATACAAAAATCATGATTATGAACAAATCATCCAAATATGTCAAGAACACTAAACATATTAAAAATTCATACAACATAATAAAAATAACCACTTATCATGTTACTAGTTAAAACCGTAAATAACAATAATATAAACAAAAATAAAAGTATGTAACATTAATTTGTCGAGTAACTCGGAATCGTTACCTTAGCTAGCAAAAATCAATTAGCACCAAAAATAAAAATAATAAACCCGTCTACTAATCTTCTTCTAAAATGTACGAGTCACCAAACTCGTCTTCAAAATCTTCTCCTATAAGAAATGACAAGAATAACATTATTAGAATTAAAACTTGAATTTCAACAATTAAAGTGTTGAAAACGATTTTGTCGGAATTGGAAATAAAACGTACGTGGAGATGAAGAGCGAAGAGGAGACTCTAGAAATATAAGTTAGGACGGATTTGAACAAGTAACGAAGGTTTTGTGACAATTTTGCTCAAGAACGATGAAGAACGATGAAGAACGATGAAGAACACCAAGAACGATTTTGATTATATTAAAGAAGGTATTAATTAGATATTAAGTTGATTTATTGTAAAATGAAAAGATAGTTAGTGAGTAAGAGAGGAGTGTGCCGTGTAATTATAGAAGAATTATGGAGTCGGATTTTGAAATTGTTGTTACGGGATTGACTCGGGTTTTATAATTATATTAAGGTAATTAATTAGATATCATTAGATTAAATGATAGTTTAATAAAATATCTAGATATTAATTAGATATTATGTTATTGTAATCAAAAGAAAGAAAATATCTAGTCCTAAGAGAGGGTGAGGGAGCCGTGTGGTATAGGTAGTAGTCGGGTCTGTTTTTAAGCGATTTGTGTAATTTAAGATGACGGATCGATAAAGTTACAAATATCTTAGATATTCGTATTAGTTTAATCAAAAGAATTAAAAGATCTAAAGTGAGTGGAAAAAGGTGACATGGGGCGTGTGACTCATGCCCAAGTCGGGTTTCGGGTTTGTTTCGGGACTTAAGTTGACTCGGGAATAGTTAAATGACGTTCGGGGTTAAACCGTAAAACCTTCTCTTTAAATTCCGAATAAATTCAAAATAATTATATTAAATTATCATAAATTCAAATCAATCTTAGTAAATTAAAATAAATTAAATTTATTATTTTTCAAATATAATTTCGGTCTTTAAAATTACGGGGTGAGTCGGAAAAGTCAACGAAAGTCAAAGTTGACTTAAAACGGGATTCTCATGGAATCTCGCAGAAATTCCAAATACGAACTCGGAAATTCCAAATTCGACTGGAAACAATAAATTCTAAATTAAAACTTAAATTTGCTGAAAAGTATTCGTAAAATATTTTCACAAGAAAAATAGGGTACATTTCGGGTTGTTACACCTCATTTCATAAATGTTTTCCCTTGTAAAAACTTTCGTGTTGTTTTTTAAAACCGATTCTTGTCTTGATACTTTTTTTTTTCTACTCTCAAGTTTCGAGGACGAAACTTTTTAAAAAGGTGGGGTGATTGTAACACCCGCAAATGTACTCTATTTGTATTTTAAAATATTATACGGATACTTTTTAGCGAATTTTAGTTTTAATCTAGAATTTAATTTCCAGTGTCTATTTTAGAAAATCCGAGTTCGTTTTCGGACTTTACGCGAGATTCCGAGTAAGTTACGTCTTAAGAAGCTTATGGGCTTTTCCCATATTTTTCCACTCACCCTCCTTATATCCCCTCATAAACCCTAACTCCTTCCTTCTTTTCCACTTACTCTTTCTTCCTCATCAAACCACCAAAACCTAAACTCCATTTTTATCAAGCTCAAGATCGTCTCTACTCCTTCGTTACTCTCTCAAATTCGCTAATTTCCGTCTTAATCTTTCCCTCGCATCGTCCTCTATCTTAATTGGTAATAAAATTACCGTCTTTCTCGCATTTCAATTTATCCGTCTTTCTCAAAGGTGAATTATTCATCTTTTATTGTCTAATCGTAGGTGGTGACCTTCAAAACCTCGACAAAGACTACTACTTAGTAGAGGAGGACCTAGACGTCGAGTTAAGACGCAAAAAGGTAACGGTGAAGGGTTACTCGATATCTTTACGTGTTTTAATGTGTTTTCTATGTTAGTAATCGTATTTAGAATATGATTAGTAATCATAGGAGTCTTGTTGTTGATAATAGTTGTTGTTAGTTGATAATTGATAATCAGAATTGATGATTTATGATGATAGTTGATGTTGGTTAAATGTTCATTTGAGTTATGTGATGATTTTCGTGCACTTTAGACCCCAGCCGGCCGACCGGCTGGGGAGTGGCTGATGTTGAATTGTTGTTTACGTAGAATTGTAGTATGCATCATGTCTCAGCCGGCCGACCGGCAGCCGGTCAGCCGACCGGCTGAGACAGATACCAATATTACTTCATTTTCTCGTATGATTTTGGTCCCAGCCGGGTAGCCGGCAGCCGGTCCCTTTGACCGGCTGGGACACGTTGCTCATTTAATTGTTTTCAAATGTTATATAGGTGCCAGCCAGGTAGCAGGTAGCCGGCAGCCGGTCTCCTTGACCGGCTGGCACCCGCTGCCAAATCATTGGTGTTTCTTACTTACGTTTTCATTTATAATATTTTCGATGGTTCGTTTATCGTATAAACTTACGTAATAACTTTAAATATTAATGTTTAGAATATATGATATCCCATTCGCTTGTGTCGCATGTTTTGTGACGGTTTTTTATACTTCCCACTTTGAGTCGGTTTTACACATGTTACGGTTTGAGCACTATTTGTTACGTGCTTTGTACTCTCATTCCCCTGGCTACCTCCACGTTCGTAAGGCTGGAATGTCGGAATGAGGAGTGTATCCTTACTGCTTAATTGCATGTGTTAGTGGGCATACGACGACGTTGTTGGGAGGCGAACGCTTTGCGTTGATCGACCCGGCCGTCAAATGTTGTATACTTGTGAGGTGGTGTCATTGCATGTAGCGTACCGCTTGTTATGATGCTTGTGCTCTTTTCCGCCTCTTTCGTGAAGGTTTACCGAATTTCGGGTACTCGGCTTCCATGTATGACCGAGTCTTGGATGCGAAATGTCATCGTATGTCGAATCGAAAAATGTGATTCCGAGAGTCTGGCCAGATTTAGACTAGGACCGTATTATGATCGTCGTTCTACCACGAGGAAATTAGTCTACATATACGAAATGGATTAAATCGTGTATGCGTTCAGGGAAATGCTTATCCCGTGGATGCGATTTTAATCATACAATTTGTACATAGTGCTAGTGCGTGTCATTTACCGTGAGAGATGTTGTCAACGTATTTGTACGTTTGGATGGATGATTATGTGATTCATTATTTGTAATCATTGGATGACTTGGCATGGTTTGTTTGTCGAGTCTCAATCTTATCAAACTTATGCCGCTAACGGTGATATGCAAGCCCTAGTGAGTGTATGGTTGCCTAAGAGTGCCTTCCCCGAGTCTATTTCTAATCAGATGCGTACAGTTCATATGTCGAGTTCTATCTTATCAAGTGTATGCCACTAACGGTGAGATGTAAGCCCTAGTGAGTATGTAGTTGCCTAAGGGTGTTTTCCCCGAGTTTCTCTATAATCTGATGATTACGGTTTTGTACTTCATACGCCTATATCTTTATATATATTGAATTGCCTATTTATCCTTTTCGTAATTCACATGTATATTTCTATATGCATGCTTCTACTAATGTACTTCCGTTTAAGTTCGTTATTTGTGATATGGCTGGGAGAACCCGGAGTTACTCCCCACTGACTGTGGCGTTCATGTTTTTCATGGATGAACAGGTTGCTTGCTAGGATGGATTTTGCTCTTTGTATTTTGGGTTCGGGTGTGAGCTAGCGGGCGTTGGCCTGGACGATTCACCTCTAGACGTTGTTTAGCTAAATGCTAATAACTTTGATATTTGATAACATTTTGAGAGACTTCGTCTCTTCGTAGTATATTCTACTTTGGTTTGTAATTATTTGACATTCCTCGTATTTTTATCTTAGCATGTAAAAAGTTTTAAAAACACCGTATTTTCCGCTATATAAATCACATGCTTGTTATGTTTTATTTCCGCTATCGCGAGAGTTGTCACAATCCAAGTTTTGATCCTAGCATGTGAGTTAAGACTAGCCGGTTGACGTGTAATTTAAGTAATCAATTAGGTCGGAGTAGGATTTAGATTCAATTGCATGTGAAAAAGACGAGAATCATACGATGATTACAAGAGAATTAAAATTACAAAAAAATAAAGATTACAACGGATTCGAGGGATCTATGTCGGAAATATGTTTGAAAGATTTAAAGAAAAGGAAATAAGTAAAAAAAACTTAATGAATCAGATTAACAGCGATAATACGATTAATAGTCGATTAATTTAACGAATTAAACTACGTCGGAGCGAACCAGGAAGTTCAGAGACAAAACACAACCCAGAACAGGCGCATCAGGTGGTGCGTCCTTTGGAAGAGGCGCACCCTTTCCTGGGTCTGTTCTTGAGATAGGTTCTGGCTGTGACGCCAGAATCGCGATTATCTAGCGTTCGTTTGTATGTTTACGGTTTATTTATTGATCTACGAGTCAAGTGGAAGTTATTTAATGTATTTGTAACATGCTAAACTATATCAAAGACGGATCTAAGGACTGAATATGAACGAATCTAACCTTCTATGACACGATTTCGAATTAAAAACGCCAAAAACCCACTAATATCGACTATTAGGGATCTAAGTCGAGAAATAGATAAATAAATATGATGTAATGTTAAAAGGTAATTTATGAAAGACTAATAATAAAAAAAGGTTTGAAAATGGCTATAACATGAATCCGACATGAATCTTACATAGTATATACAATACTAATAAGTGAATATTTGTATGATTTTAATCCCCAATTTAGCTCGGTTTGTATGTCATTTGTGCTTTGTTAAGCCACTTTATGAGCTAATATCGTCTTCTAGGAGAATTCCTATGTTCCAACCTGTTTTGTAGAGAAAGTGACGTTTCAACGCCTTTTTTCTATATTCCCGAGCATTTTCCTAGAACCCGACGATTTGAAGAAGCAAGCTTGACCAAGTCAAAGGCATTTCAAGAAGGTTCACTTATTCAAAAGAAAGAAGAAGCAAAGACGATTTCGCAGTTGTCAGAAGATCGATCAGTTAGGCGAGGAAATCATCATTTTACATCAAACCCTATCAACAAACCCGACTCAAGAGGTCAAGGGGGATAATGAAAGTCAAGTCATATGCAAGGGGAGATGAAACGAAAGTCAATTGACCAAGATCACAACTTACCCGATCGGGTAAGTGGTGTACCCGATCGAGTATCTCTGCTGTCCGAGCTTTTGCTTCGACTTCCTCCTTTTTGTCCTATGTGATGAATGCATGACCCCTTCCCCACGAAACCCTACTGCTATAAAAGGATGCCTCAGCCACCACATATCAACATGTACTTCTCCACACTTCACACTTCTCTTCTTACACTTCTCTTTAGATTAGAAACCGTAGATTAGGAGGAGAGAAACCTAGCCTCTCTTCTCTTGTCTAGATCATTTTCTTCTTCCTTTTTGTCCTTAAGTCCTTAGTTTATTTCTGTCTTTTCTACGTAAAATATTAAGCCTAGATCAATAAGAATTTCATCTTTGTAATCTACTTTGTGTGGTTCAAGCGTTGTAATTCGTGGATCGACTATTCTATACAAGGAATTTCTATTATGGTTGTTTGTAATTCATCATTATCGTTGTTGATCGTCATCTAGGTATTCCTATTTTATCTTTTGTTTTAAGTTTTCATGTTTCTTATTTGATTGTTATTTCCTTTACATGTTATTGTAGATTCAATTTCAATATCGTTGTAATCGTTTCACTTCATTAGATCGTCAATATAGCGTTGTTATTAGCGCCATATAAAGAGTCTTAAAATATTGTCAAAACCAAATAAACATGTATATCCTAGTTTTCATTATTAACATCATCTTAGATTTAAACATCGCCATGAGTGAGTAGTCATTTTTCTAGGGTGTAGGGTAGCCATGTAGGTTGATTAAAAGATGATAATTGGACAAAAGAAATTGTGGTTTTAAAACATTGTGTCTATGCATGTTTGGACTATAACGATAGTTAACGATTCTTGATCAAAATCATTGACTAGAATGGAATTCTTTTCCAAGGTAGAAATACGTGAATTGAATAGACAAAGCATGACATGGTAGATTAAGACCTAGTAAATTGCCTAAAAGCCTGCTAGACCATCTGATCTATGATTGTAATGAACACATCAATGTTACGAACTCACAATGAATTATTTGCATGTTCCAAATCCAATTTCATCAATTTTTTAATCTACATGTGTGAACCTACTTCCCTAAATTCTTTCAAGCATTGTTAAATCATCACCTGCTTTATCGTTTTCGTTTTGATTTGCTTTTATTCTGTTTTCATTTATGCTTTTTATTAGTTTAGAAATCAAAACCCCAAAACCCAGATACTCGTTAGGTAAGACCCAATTGCAAGACATTTCACATTCTATAGGAAACACCATCTCCCTGAGGATCGACCTCTACTTCCCTAACTACATTAATTTGTTATTAGCCTAGTCTGGGTAATTATCTTTGACCTGGACTTGCGACAGGTCCGATCAAATTTTGGCGCCGTTGCCGGGGAGCACGGTTTAGTTTTCCTTTTTCTTGTGATTTTTATTGCAATTAGTTTTATCTAGTCTTTAGGAACCCAAATTCCTTCAGTCCTCTCTTGATTTTTCATCTTAGCTTTTCAATCTTATGCCCAGATCTTCTAGAATAGGGACCCTTATCTCTTTAGACATCGATCTAGAAAGGACTCTGCGTAGGAGACGAAGGCTATTCAACGAAATCTCAAAAGCTTCTGATACTTCAAGTTTAGACCGTATTCGTGGGAATTACTCGGATATTTTATCTAATCTTGAAGGAGAAGAAGATCCATTCTCATCTCCATTCTAAAAAACCAATCAACTTTCAAACAACACTCCATCTTCAACTTCACAAAAGAAAATGGTTCGACTTTCAGACCATTCCAAACCAACTGCAGATACACTTCCAAGAGGTATTGCTACACCCCAAATCACAACCCAAAACTTTGAAATCAAACCTGCCTTCATCAGTTTAATAGAAAGAAGTCAATTTGGTGGCAATGCCACAGAAGATCCCAACCTTCATATTCAAAACTTCTGTGACTATTGCTCCACAATTAAACAAACTGGAGTATCCCAAGAGCAGATTAGGGAAAGAGCAGATTAGGGAAATGCTCTTTCCCTTCTCTTTAACAGGAAAGGCTAAAATTTGGATCAATAGCCTTGACCGAGTTGTCGTAGGAATAGCCGACTGGGATAGTCTAGCTCTTGCTTTCTATCAAAAGTACTTCCCACCAGAACGAACCGCACTCTTACGAAGTCAAATCACTGGATTCCGTCAGAGAGGCGATGAAAGCCTTTATGAGGCATGGGAAAGGTACAAAGAATTACAAAGAGAATGCCCTCATCATGGCCTTGATTCATGGTTCTTAGCTATCACCTTCTACAACGTTTGTTGTGGCGAATCGCGTCGTATCCTCGACTCCGCTAACAATGGTCGTTTCGATCAGATCGAAGTATAAATAGCTAGTGCAACTATCATGTCAATGGCAATTCATGACTCTCAGTATAGCAACTCACGTGCTATGCCGCTCAAAACCAAGCAGGAAGATTCTAGCAAAGTAGCACTCCTAGAAGCCCAATTAGCCCTTCTGCAGCAACAAGTAGGAAGCACTTACCAATCCAAACATCATGTTAACGTCACGAACCACGTAGTGGTATGTGAGACATGTGGGGTTGGAGGACACAGTTTTCAAGAATGTAGGAGTTCGCTAGAGCAAGTCAATGCCTACCAAGCATACAGGCAGGGCAATGCTTTCTCAAACTTCTATAATGAGAACACAAAGAACCATCCTCTTATGTCCTACAAAAGCACCAACATTCAGAATCCCCACCATCAGATTCAACAACCATTCATACCACATCAAAAGAAGCCCTATAATCCACCTGGTTTTCAAAACCAGAGATCTCCATTTCAACCTAACTTCAATCAACCTTACCAACACCAACCACCCCAAAATCAAAGCCAACCCAATGACTCAAGCCTGAGCAAAATTGAATCCATGCTTCTCCAAGTTGTTCAGAAACAAGATTCAATGTTTGCTCAACTTCAAAAGAGTGATCAAGCTCAAAATCCCGCCATCAAAATGCTTGAAACTCAAATGGCCCAATTGGCTGCCTCTAATACCCAAAGGAAACAAGGCCAACTACCACCTCATGGTGAGCAACCGAGGGACACCGCCAATGCTATCACCCTTAGGAGTGGTACCACTTATAACGAACCTCAGCAACCCAACGAAACAATAGTTGAGCCAACACCAGTAGAGAGCCAAAAAGATTCCCAACCATCCACCGCTAAGGAAGCGGAAAACAAAGAAAGGAAGGATGAACCTTTGAAGGAACCCATCAAAATTCAAGTTCCATTTCCCCAACGTTTGAGGAGAAATCATAAGGAAACCCAGTTTAGCAAATTCATGGAAGTAGTAAAAAACCTCCAGGTAACGGTTCCCTTCACTGAATTAATCACTCAAATCCCTTCTTACACAAAATTTATGAAGGATATCTTAACTAAGAAGAGGACTTTAGATGATGTTGAAATCATTGCATTCACAGCTGAGTGCAGTGCTTTGTTGCAAAATAAGTCCCCTCCTAAGTTAAAAGATCCCGGTAGTTTCTCTATACCTTGCACTATAGGCACCTACACAATCGATAAAGCTCTATGCGATCTAGGTGCCAGTGTAAGCGTCATGCCCTTTTCCATATGTGAAAAATTTAATATGGGAATTCTCAAATGCACCAGTATCACTCTGCAAATGGCAGACCGTTCTTTAAAACAACCTATGGGAGTTTTAGAAGATGTGTCTGTCAAAGTAGGAAGGTTTTTCATTCCCATCGATTTCATCGTCCTAGATATGGCTGAAGATTCTCAAATCCCTATCATTTTAGGAAGGCCATTTTTACACACTGCTGGAGCAGTAATCGATGTTAAGAATGGAAAAATGACACTAGAAGTAGGTGATGATAAAGTCACCTATAACGTGAACAGTTCAATGAAAAGCCCCATGCTAGAGGAGTCTTGCTGTTTTATTGATATTGTCGACTCCATTGTTGATGAATCTCTGTATCCATCAATAATCGAGGATCCTTTAGAAGCAATCTTATTGTTGGAGGATATCTCTGAGAATGACAATTTCGAAATCAGTGAGCTGGATTAGGACCTGACCGGAGAAGAGATACCGTCAAAAGAAATTAAAGAGTTCATAAGCTTGATTGATACGCCTGCCAAGGCAGAAGTACAAAAACCTGAACTAAAACCTCTTCCCTCGAATGTAAAATATGCTTTTCTAGATGAATCTGAGTATTGCCCAGTCATAGTGAGTGCTCTCCTAGATGAAAATCAGTTAACCTCACTATTGACTGTCTTGAAAAAGCACAGAAAGGCAATAGGTTACAAACTCAAAGATTTAACAGGCATAAGCCCAGACTTCTGCATGTATATAATCAATTTAGAAGAAGGCCAAAAACCTTGTGTTCAAGGTCAACGCCGTCTTAATCCCAACATGCAAGAAGTAGTTAAAACTGAAGTTATGAAATTGCTAGATGCTGGCATAATCTATGCAATCTCTGACTCTAAATGGGTTAGCCCCGTTCAAGTTGTTTCAATGAAAGGAGGAACAACAGTAGTCAAAAATGAGAAGAATGAGCTCATCCCCACAAGGATTGTGACGGGATGGCGTATGTGTATTGACTACAGAAAGCTGAATCAATCAACTAGGAAAGATCACTATCCTCTACCCTTCATTGACCAAATGCTAGAGAGGTTAGCTTGCCACAAGTATTTCTGTTATTTAGATGGTTACTCTGGATTTTTCCAAATCCTTATCCACCCTGAGGACCAAGAGAAAACCACATTCACCTGTCCCTATGGTACTTTCGCTTATCGCAGAATGCCATTTGGCTTGTGTAATGCACCTGCCACTTTTCAGCGTTGCATGACCAGTATATTCTCAGATTTTGTTTAATCTATCATGGAAGTATTTATGGACGACTTTAGCGTCTATGGCATTTCCTTTGATAATTGTTTGACAAATCTATCCAGAGTTCTGAAACGCTGTGAAGAAGTCGACCTTGTTCTCAACTGGGAAAAGTGTCACTTCATGGTGAACGAAGGTGTAGTTTTAGGTCACATCGTTTCAGAAAGAGGTATAGAAGTGGATCGAGCTAAGATCCAAGTTATTGAACAGCTGCCACCACCTGCTAATGTAAAAGGAATCAGGAGTTTCCTTGGTCACGCCGGTTTCTACCGACGATTTATAAAAGATTTTTCAAAGATAGCCAAGCCCCTGACTGACCTCCTTTTTAAGGATGCACCTTTCAATTTCACAAAGGAATGCCTTGAGGCATTCAACAAAATCAAACGTGCTTTGATCACCGCACCTATAATCCAGTCACCTGATTGGAATCTGCCCTTTGAACTGATGTGCGATGCGAGTGATTATGCCGTAGGAGTTGTTTTAGGGCAAAGAAAGGAAAAGTTTCTTCATGCGATTTACGATGCTAGTAAAACCCTCGATCCTGCCCAAATCAACTATGCCACCACTGAGAAAGAACTACTCGCCATTGTCTATGCTTTAGACAAATTTCGCTCATACCTAATAGGATCAAAAGTTATTGTCTACACTGACCATGCTGCCTTGAAATATCTGCTTTCAAAGAAAGAGGCAAAACCTAGACTTATCTGATGGATCTTACTCCTTCAAGAGTTTGATTTAGAGATCCGGGATAAGAAAGGAGCAGAGAATGTAGTCGCTGACCACCTCTAAAGGATAAGAGTAACTGAAATAGGATTACCAACGCCAATTAATGAATCGTTCGCTGACGATTCATTAATGGCAATTGCGAACTCTTCTCCTAGGTATGCTGATATTGCCAACTTCCTTGTCAGTCACCAGCTACCCTTCGACCTTTCTTATAACCAAAGAAAGAGATTTTTGCATGATGCAAAATCCTTTGTTTGGGATGACCCCTATCTTTTCAAGCAATGCTCAGATGGTCTGTATCGACGTTGTATCCCCCAGTGGGAAGAAAAAGGAGTTTAAGAAGGATGCTACTGATCTGCTTATGGTGGTCATCATGGTCCGTCCAAGACCGTAGCCAAAGTCTTACAATCCGGGTTTTTCTGGCCCTCGATGTTTAAAGATTCAAGAGACTTTGTTATGACTTGTGATGCTTGTCAACGAATGGGTCAAATATCCAAAAGACATGAAATGCCTCAAAACGGCATATTAGAAGTCGAGATATTCGATGTCTAGGGTATTGACTATCAAGGACCATTCCCTTCTTCAAATGGAAATCGTTACATTTTAGTCGCTGTCGACTATGTTTCAAAGTGGGTAGAAGCAATTGCCACCCCCACTAATGATGCTAGAGCTGTGATACGACTATTTAAAAAGATCATCTTTCCGCGTTTTGGTGTACCCAGAGCCGTGATAAGTGATCCAGGAACTCATTTCGGAGAAAAACAGTTAGACACTCTGCTTGCCAAGTATGGTGTGTATCACAGACGAGGTTTAGCCTACCACCCCCAGACCAGCGGTCAAGTAGAAGTTTCGAACATATAGCTAAAAACAATTCTTCAAAAAGTTGTCTCAAAATCTAGAACCGATTGGAGTAATAAGCTCGATGACACCTTATGGGCTTATCGCACAGCTTTCAAAATCCCGATTGGAACATCTCCCTATCGGTTGGTTTATGGAAAGGCATGTCATCTCCCTCTTGAGTTAGAGTACAAAGCTCACTGGGCTATCAAAGAACTCAACTTAGACACTAAGCTTAGCGCTGATAGACGGCTTTTGCAACTCAATGAGCTAGAAGAATTTCGTTTGCAAGCTTACGAGAATTCTAGGATTTATAAAGAGAAAACGAAGCGTTGGGACGACAAGAGGATAATCAGAAAATAATTTAATGTCGGTGACCAAGTACTTCTCTTCAACTCCCGTTTGAAAATTTTTCCGGGAAAACTTCGATCAAGATGGTCTGGACCATTCACTGTCACATATGTAAGCAAATACGGTTATGTGGAAATAATGACTAGTAATGGTGAAAAATTCAAGGTCAATGGACACCGATTGAAACTCTACTATAGCAATTCCATGATCGGATGCTTAGATATTGTCTATATAGAGCGACAATCCCCAACCAGATGATTTCATAGAAGAATTTGTCGAGCGAGACGTTAAACCAGCGCTTCTCGGGAGGCAACCCGTGTTTCCTTTCCTTTTGCATTTTAGTTTTGCTCTCCCTTTTTCGTTATTAGATTTACTTTTCAGATGAAAGAGTATTTGAAGAATCTATGAAGACCTTCCTTGTCAAGTCCAAAAGACTAGCTTGGGGGAGTCCGCGATGAATAGTAAGCTTCATTCTTCTTTCATTTTTCCCTTTTTACCCTTCTTCCCATTGAGCATCTCGTTGCATATTTAGTCTTTGTGCTCACATTGAGGACAATGTGATGTTTAGCTTGGGGGAGGGATTGCATTTTCCCATTTTGCATTT
>JAIUZE010018118.1:0-18756 GCA_022085475.1 Heliosperma pusillum
TCATATGCTAGGTTCTATGTTAGTTATTTGTTTCATAACATGAAAATCATATCGTATATGTTAAGGCTTTGTATTTTCCATATACATCTCTTTTATGTTATTCATGTTTTATTAAACTCGAAATTTCGTGGCTGGGAGAACTCGGAGTTACTCCCCACTGACTGTGGCTTCCGTGTTTACATTTAATGCGGTTGGCAGGTTTGTGATGCAAAGATTGGGTACATTGACGAGCTAGCGAGTGAAGTATTACCTTGGACCTATATTCGGTTCTTAGGATTGTATTATATTATACACTCTTTTATTTCCGTATTTATACGGGAGATATGTCTCCCGTTTTGGATACTTCTTATGTATAATATTATTTCTTTTTTGTTATGAACCTTTTTCTTTAAGACACCTTTGTTATGATGAATATATTTAATAGTAGGTTCCGGTTTTAAAATTTACCGATTTTCACTAAAGTGAACCTATTAGAAATGTATTCTCATCTTTTATTTATTTAAATTATTTTTTTTCTTTCCGCAAATTTGAGGGTGTCACAGCCATTCTCACGGCCAAACCAACCACCATTTCCCATTATTTCAAACATGATTTTTATTAACAACATCCATTTTTAAACATCCAATTCAACCATCATTCATACAAAATTATAATTATGAACAAATCATCAAAATATGTCAAGAACACTAAACATTCCAAAAATTCATACAACATAATAAAATAAACAACTTATCATGTTACTAATTAAAAATCATAAATAACAACAACATAAACAAAAACATAAGATATGTAACATTAATTCGTCGAGTAACTCGGAATCGTTACCTTAGCTAGCAAAAATCAAGTAGCACAAAAAATAAGAAGTAAAGAAAACCCGTCTACTAGTCTTCTTCTAAAATATACGAGTCACCAAACTCGTCTTCATATTCTTCCCTTATAAGAAATGACAAGAATAACATTATTAGAATTAAAACTTGATTTCAACAATTAAAGTGTTGAAAACGATTTTGTCGGAATTGAAAATAAAACGTACGTGGAGATGGAGAGCGGAGAGGAGACTCTAGAAATATAAGTTAGGACGGATTTGAACAAGTAACGAAGGTTATGTGACGATTTTGCTCAAGAACGATCAAGAACGCTCAAGAACACCAAGAACGATTTTGATTATATTAAAGAAGGTATTAATTAGATATTAAGTTGATTTATTGTAAAATGAAAAGATAAGTAGTGAATAAGAGTGGAGTGGGTGCCGTGTAAATATAGGGAAATAATGAGTCGGGTTTTGAAATTGTTGTTACGGGATTGACTCGGGTTTTATAATTATATTAAGGTAATTAATTAGATATCATTATATATTAAGTTAATTAAACCAAATATCTAGATATTATGTTATTGTAATGAAAAGAAAGAAAATATCTAGTCCTATGAGAGGAGAAAGGAGCCGTGTGGTTGTAGAAGAATCGGGTCTGTTTTTGAAGCGATTTGCGGAGTTTAAGTTGACGGATCGATAAAGTAACAAATATCTTAGATATTCGTATTAGTTTAATCGAAAGAATGAAAATATCCAAAGTGAGTGGAAAAAGATGACATGGGCGTGTGACTCATGCCAAAGTCGGGTTTCGGGGTTGTTTCGGGATTTAAGATGACTCGGGAATAGTTAAATGATGTTCGGGATTAAACCGTAAAAGTTATTCTTTAATTCCGAATAAATTCAAAATAATTATATTAAATTATCATAAATTCAAATAAATCTTAATAAAAATAAATAAAATTTATTATTTTTCAAAATAAAATTTCGGTCTTTCAATTTACGAGGTGAGTCGGAAAAGTCAACGAAAGTCAAAGTCGACTTAAAAGTCAAGAAAAGTCAAAGACGACTCAAAAGTCAAGAAAAGTCAAAGATGACTCAAAAGTCAAGAAAAGTCAAAGACGACTTAAAAGTCAAGAAAAGTCAAAGACGACTTAAAAATGAAGAAAAGTCAAAGACGACTTAAAAACGGGATTCTCATGGAATCTCGCGGAAATTCCAAATACGAACCCGGAAATTCCAAATTCGACTCGAAACAATAAATTCTAAATTAAAACTTAAATCTGCTGAAAAGTATCCGTAAAATATTTTCCCTATAAAAATAGGGTACTTTTCGGGTTGTTACATTATGAACCATAATGAATAAAAACATAGATCACCTCTCCAAAACCACGTTGTTTGGAAACACACGAAAACAAGGGTCCACTTCAAACGGTCATAACTAGAGTTCTAGACATGCAAATGCAGAAATTCCAAATGGAGGTGATAGCTTATCCTCTTAAGGTTCCAACGGGATGTCACAAGCCCAAAACAAGCAAGTAACGAAGGAGATATGATTATTTTACGAAAAGAGGTCAGTGCAGGAAAATTCTTGTCGGCAGCGAGTGACGCTGCCTGTGTCACCACGACGCAGCCTGCGTCCTACACGGGATTCAGGAACGATCAAAAATCAACAAGTTACCAACACAAAAATCCTCATTTATCATCACAAACCATCAATTCTCATATCAATTAACAACTAACAACAACCAACAACAACAACACAAGTCCTAAGCATACTAACCATAATCTAAATATGATTACTAGCCTAGAAAACACATAAAACACGTAAATGATATCGAGTAACCCTTCACCGTTACCTTTTCGCGTCTTTAATCGATTTCTAAACCTTCATAGTCTCCACCTACATACAATTAGATAATAAAAGATGAATATCATTCACCTTGAGAAAGACGGATAATTTAAAAAGCGAGAAAGACGGTAATTTTATTACCAATACGGATAGAGGAAGATGTGAGGGGAAGAACAAGACGAACTTACGCGAATTTAAGCAAGAAACGATTGAGATATGATGATTCAAAGATGGATCAAAATGGAGGCTAGGTTTCTTTGGTTTCTTAGTGAAGAAGAAAGAAGATGTTGAGTTGTGAGGGAAATTAGGTTATGAGGGGAGTATATGTAGGAGTAAGTGGAAAAAAGTCAAGAAAAAGTCAAAGTCGCCTTAAGACGGGATTCACATGGAATCTCGCGGAAATTCCAAATACGAACTCGGAAATTCTAAATTCGACTCGGAAAATTAAATTTACGATTAAAACTAAATTTCATTGAAAAGTATCCGTAAAATATTTTCACTATAAAAATAGGGTACATTTGCGGGTGTTACACCAAGAACGAAGTTCTAGTCGGAGAGTTTGCTATTGAGTGTACTCCATACGTTCTTCGAAACACGAATGGGGTTAAGAAGGACGGAAACAGCAAGAAAGATGATATCTGTCTCAACAAAAATCCAATTGCGCCACGGGTTCAAGAAGAAATACCCGAACTCAACCACATCAAAAATATGAATGACTCTTATTCTTTCAAGAGCATTCCCAACAAAGTACCTTCCAAAGGGACCACCTTGGTCAAGTTCCAAAATACTGAAGAAGAAAAGTAAAAGGATGAAGAGATGAACCAGTTCATGAAAGAACAAAGGCTCCAGCCATGGTACATCAAGATACAACGAGAGTTAGAAGAAGCCCGAGAAAGGTCAGCTGCACGGTATCCAGATTTCATCAGGAATCCTCTGAACCCATAACTCTTAGTGGCACAGACGAGTCCACATCGGCATTCAGGGTCGACGCTAGTAAGGACGTGATGGTAGGATACATATTACCCAGATGTGAGTGGGACGCTACTTTCGTCATTAGTGCAACAAAGGCATGGCATCGGTGGTGGTTCGAGTTAGCAAGGATAATGACGAACTTGTAGGAGGAAATGAAAAATAAACTGAACAACTTCTGCATCATGGACGGGCGACTTTACTGCCCATGAGACTACTCAAAGCAGACGACAACGAATTCGAGTCGGAGTCAAAGTCGGAGTCACAGTCACAGTCTAGCAAAGTTGTTAGAGAGTCTCCTCCTGCTGTCATTCCCCATCCCTTTATTTCTCCTAGCCTAGCATCAAACAGTAGCAGCAGTTTGGGAAATGTCCTAGCAGCTATTCCTTTACTGCCTCTGACTACTGAACTTATGACCTCTTTGTTTCAGCTGTTTTTCAAAATTCAATATTAATAAATCTAATTCTGCTTACTCCTTGTGTTTTTTTAATGCAATTCTGTTTATGATGACGATGAGGATAATCCAGACCCATACTTGATTGATTTACCTCCCTATGTAATCAAAGAAATACTACAAGAGGGGAAACGGGCACCAGTCATAGAAAACACTGAACCCATCAACCTTGGGACCGAACTAGACCCCCGAGTACTTAGAATAGGGACAACCGTAAATCTGACTGAGAGGGCCAGCTTCGTAGACCTTCTACACGAGTTCAAAGACATTTTTGCTTGGTCTTACAAAGACATGCCAGAGATCGACAAGGATATCGTAGAGCACCGATTTCCAATCAAGTTAGGTTTCAAACCCGTAGAGCAGAAGCTGCGTCAGATGAGACTGAATGGGCTCTTCTGATAAAAGAAGAGGTCGACAAACAATTCAAGGCCGGATTCATTAAATTTTTCGAGTATTCTGAGTGGGTGGCTTATGTAGTTCGCGTACCCAAAAAAGATGGACGAATCCAGGTTTGTGTTGATTTCAGAGACCTAAATAAAGCTAGTCTTAAAGATGACTTCCCTCTACCGCATATCGACTTATTGTTAGATAACACTGCAGATCACGTATTCTTATCCTTCATGGATGGGTATGCCGAGTATAACCAGATCAAAATGGTCGAAGAAGACATGCAAATAACAGCTTTTGTCACTCCATGGGGCACATAATGCTACAAGGTAATGCCATTTGGACTAATTAATGCTGGATCTACATACCAACGTACCGCAACTACGTTATTGCATGACATGATGCATAAAGAAGAGGAGGTATACGTAGATAATATGATTGTCAAATCCAAAGACAGGAAAGGTCATATTGATAATCTTCGCAAGTTCTGGAACACCAAACTAGGGGTTGTTGCAGGAATTAGAAAAAAAACAAGTAAACAACTAAAACAAGATAGTAAGCCCTGTAATCAACACTGTCAAGGCAAGCACAGACAGTCTCAAATGCAGTGAATCCTAAGCAAAACTCACTCACCAAGACTAGCACAAGTGAATGACTCAAGCTTAGGCCAACACACTAAGACTATCATAAGTTTGTTGAGGATTTGAGCTAACCAAGACTGACACATGTTAACTCTGGTTTTTTCATTCAAGCATTCTGAGTTCTGTTTACATCAAAAGGCTCTTTATATAGAGCATTACAAAAGATCTCTACCATACAACACAAAGCTACATCTAAGGGCTTAAAATGAGCCTTACAATGACAACAAAATAGATACAAAAGTCTACTAATAAGACGAGCAAAACAGACTACAAATCCAACAGAAAAAGCAACTGAAAAGCAAGCTTGTCCCTTTCCTCAAATGGCAATGTGAGCAGTTTTCTCTTGGGGCTTGTCTTGGCTGTCTGGTACCTCAAAAGGGACATTGCAAGGGACTTATAGGGTCTTCCCAACGTCCTTATTAATACTACTAAAAGTCACACAAAAGTAAGATGCCTTTGAACACTTTGATGGTCTTGAAACCTGCCTGGCTTCTTCAGGATGACTGGCTGTCTTGTGGGCTATTTTTCATGATCTTCCAAGGACAATTAGGAGAACTTATCCTGGACTTTTTTGTATCTAAGGACCTCAACTTGATGGGAAAAAGAAGTTGGAGCCCTTGCTTGGACATTTGTTGTAAGATATCTGGTCTTGAATGGCTGCTGGTCACTGTGGTTCTCTTCTGATTCTGACTTACTTTGGACCTTGTTGCCCTGGCTGTTGTGTGGGTTGTTGTTGTTGCTATTTGGTCATAGCCTGTTCTTGTTGCTGTGTCATGGCTTGTCTTTGTTTCTGTTGTTGCTTGGTTAGGGTTTGTCACTGGTTGATCATGGTTGGTCTGAACTTGGGCATGATTGTCTTGGACTGTTGCTTGGCTATCAAAGCTTGGTGCTCCCCTAACTCCTTCTTCATCCTCCCCTGGTTGAAAGGATTTGAGCATCAAATCCCCAGTGCTCTCTTCTTCACTGTCATAGTAAGGGCTGAGATCTCCTATGTTGAATGTGCCATGAACCCCATATTCCCCTGGAAAATACACCTTGTAAGCATTGGGTCCCACCTTCTCTATGATTTTAAAGGGCCCTTCTGCTCTTGGCATAAATTTGTTCTTTCTTTTGCTCGGGAACCTTTCTTTCCTGAGGTGTAACCACAACAGATCACCTGCCTGAAACTCCTTATTTCCTCTTGGCACCTTGGTTTTGATTTTGTATTGCTCATTAGCCATCTCTATGTTCCTTTTAACCTGCTCATGCAGCCTGAGCATCTGTTCCACCCTCTTCTTGGCATCATAGTTCAGTATTTATTTAGGCACATTGGAAAGCTCTATGGGCATGAGTGGGTTGCTGCCATAGACCACTTCAAAGGGGCTGTGGCCAGTGCTTGATGAAGGGGCCCTGTTGAAGGCAAATTCTGCCTCGGCCAGCTTGAGATCCCACTCCCCTAGTGACTTCTTCACAATGCACCTGAGTATTCTTCCCAGGGTTTTGTTGGTGATTTCTGTTTGTCCATCTGTTTGGGGATGGTGGGATGTGCTGAAGAGCAACCTGGTGTTTAGGAGCTTCCACAGGGTCTTCCAGAAGTAACTCATAAACTTTGTATCCCTGTCTGAAACAATTGATCTAGGCACCCCATGTAGTTTAACTACCTCTTTGAAGTAAAGCTCAGCAACCCCTGATGCATCCTCAGTCTTCTTACATGGCACAAAGTGAGCCATTTTGCTGAATCTATCAACCACAACCATGATGGAATCCTTTCCCCTAGGAGTCCTAGGCAGAGCAACAATGAAATTCATGTTGATGTCTTCCCAAGGCTTGTCAGGTACATGTAGTGGTGTGTAAAGCCCTGCTTGGAAGGAACTCTTTGCCTTTTGGCAGGTGGAACATCTCCTAAGGACAGCCTGAACATCCCCTTCCATCCTAGGCCAATAGAACTTATCTTGCAGGATATCCAAGGTCTTCTGCACCCCAAAATGTCCTGCTAGCCCATTAGAGTGGACTTAATTCTCTCACCAATAGATCTCTGGATGAGCCTCTAGGGACACACAGTTTGTTCCCCTTAAACATGTAACCTTCATGCAGCTCATACTTTGTTTCTTTTGCATTGGGATTGCTCTGCAAGGACAGCCAATCCTCCATGAAATCAGGGTCATCCTGATAAAGTTCTTTCATAAACTCAAAACCTAGCACCTTTTATTGAATTGTCACCAGCATGGAATGCCTTCTAGACAGGGCATCTGCTACCACATTTGACTTTCCTTCTTTGTATTTGCTTGAGAAGTTAAAGGACTGGAGGTATTCAACCCATTTTGCATGTCTGGCACTGAGCTTGTGTTGGCCATTTGTGTATTTCAGGGCCTCATGATCAGAGTGAAGTACAAAAGTCTTGGGTTTGAGATAATGGCTCCAGTACATAAGGGCTCTCACCAAGACATAAAACTCCTTGGCATATGTGGAGTAATTGAGCTTAGCCCCATTGAGTTTCTCACTAAATAAGGCCACATGATTCCTGCCTTGAATGAGCACTGCTCCAATTCCCACCCCACTTGCATCATACTCTACCTCAAACTGTTGATCAAAGTCAAGCAGAGCTAGTATGGGTGCCTCACACAACTTCTTCTTGATGAGCTCAAAGGCTGCTTGTGACAGCTCAGCCCACTTGAACTCACCTTTTTTCATTCCTTCTGTTACAGGTACCATGATGGTGTTGAACCCCTGAATGAACCTTCTATAGGAGGAGGCAAGGCCATGGAAGCCCCTTACCTCAGTGATGTTCTTGGGAGTAGGCCAAGACTGGATGGCTGCAATCTTCTCCTGATCTATAGATATGCCCCTGGCAGAGATGACATACGCTAAGAACTTGACCTCCTCAGTCATGAAAGTACACTTCTCCATCTTTCCAAAGAGCTTATGCTCCCTCAGTTTCAGAAACAACAATTTTAAGTGGTTCAGATATTCAGATTTGACCTTGCTATAGACCAGGATATCATCAAAGTACACCACAATGAAATGGCCTATGAAAGGCCTCAGAACTTCAGTCATAAGTTTCATGAATGTGCTAGGAGCATTGGAGAGACCAAATGGCATCACCAGCCATTCATAAAGCCCATGCTTGGTTTTAAATGCTGTTTTCCATTCATCCCCCTCCCTGATTCTCACCTGGTGGTAACCTTGCCTAAGATCTATCTTGGAAAATAGCCTGGCTCCACTGAACTCATCCAACATGTCATCCAGCCTTGGAATGGGGAACCTGTACTTGACAGTGATATTGTTAATGGCTCTGCTGTCAATACACATTCTCCATGAACCGTCTTTCTTAGGGACTAGGAGGGCAGGCACTGCACAAGGACTCAAGGATTCCCTGAAAAATCCTTTGGACATTAGCTCCTCTACCTGCCTATGCAATTCTTGGGTGGACATGGGGTCACTCCTGTATGCTGGCCTATTAGGTAGCATGGCACCTGGAATGAGGTCTATCGGGTGCTCTATGCGCCTTAGAGGAGGAAGTCCTGATGGTAGTTCTTCTGGAAATACATCCTCATACTCATTGATCAGCTCCTTTACTTCTGGGGGAATCTCAATTGGTTCCTCAACCTGTTTGGACAAGAGAAAATACACAGGTTGTTCTTGTTCCACATCCCTGAGCATGGCTGCCTCTGTGAGAAAAAGAACCTCCTTGGACTCACTGGTGCTACGACTACCATAGTCCCTAGTGTTTGGAGGCAAAGGTGTAAGGACTATCCTCTGACTCCCATGCCTGAAAGTGTACACATTGCTCTTCCCTTTGTGCAGGGCATCTTGATCAAACTCGCATGGTCTCCCCAGCTGTAAATGGCATGCATCCATAGGCACTACATCATAAGTCACCTCTAATAGAGAAAGATACTAAGCATTGTTGATCAACCC
This sequence comes from Heliosperma pusillum, assembly GCA_022085475.1. NCBI lineage: Eukaryota > Viridiplantae > Streptophyta > Magnoliopsida > Caryophyllales > Caryophyllaceae > Heliosperma > Heliosperma pusillum. Next base: position 9,009 of record JAIUZE010018118.1, read on the forward strand.
TTACTTCATCACCCTTGTTCAAACATCTGAGTTTATAGGGGTTTGGGTGGGGTGTGGTCTCCAAGCCAAGCTTGTTAACAAGAGTAACTGAGGCTACATTTGTACAGATGCCTCCATCTATGATCACATTGCAGACCCTCCCATGAATAGTACACCTGCTCCTGAAGATTAAAGATCTCTGGTCTTCCTCTAGAGGTTGATGCTGGGAATGCATAACCCTCCAAAGAACAAGACTGTGACCAGTGTCTGGTGGGTCTATTACCAAAGGGGCATCACCTTCCTCTTCCTGCTCATACTAAATGAGCCCTTCTTTCTCCAACTCCATGATTTCTACTGCAGTCAAGGCTATTCTTGAAGGACAGTCCCTCTTAAAGTGGCCATAACCTTGACACTGATAGCATTTTCTTTTCTCTTCTGAAGGAGTGAGGGTAGGTTGTTGTCCCACAGGGGCTTTACTCTTGTCCAAGGGGTTCCTATTAGCAGTTACAGGAGTCCTAGGACCTTCCCCAATTCTGACCCCAATATAAGGTTTAGTCATAGAAGGTTTGGTGAAAGGGTTGGTTATTTCTTTCCCCATTTTCTCAACCCTAAGGGACAGGTTAACCACATATTTAAAGGACCATAGGGGCTGAATTCTAACCTTGTTAGCAATGCCTGGGTTTTGACCTTCTAGGAATCTAGCAATTCTTTGTTCAGGCTTCTCAGTAATGTCACATTAAAGGGTAAGTTGCTCAAACTCTCTCATATATGACTCAACAGACTTTTCATTTTGTTTCAGTTTAGACAGCTTGATGAACAAGTCCTGAGTATAATCCTTAGCAACAAATTTATCCAACATTTTCTTTCTTAGCTTAGACGAAGATCTGATGGGTTCCTTACCTTCCTTATCCCTTAGACTCTTCATAGTCTCATACCACAGGGAAGCATACCCTTTCAGTTTCAGAATAGCTACTTTAAAGGCTTTAGCATCATTGTACCATTTATATTCAAATACTCTCTCTATATCCCTAAGCCATTCTAACAAATCATCAGGGTTTAAGCTACCAGAAAACTTTTATCAGTAAGACCATGGGCTGAAGCTCTGCTCCTGGTGGATTCATCTGAGTCTGAGGGTTCCTCTTTTTTCGGTGGCCTGACCCTGCCTCTTGGTGGACCTAGGCCTCTCCCTTGACCTCTACCTCTTCCTCCAGCAAGAATATGGTTGCCTAAGACCTGATCCAAGGCTCTGTTTAGGGTGGTTACAACCTCAGCCAGGTCCTCCATCCTTGTTTCCATTCTTGCTAATCTCTCTTCACTCATTGGGCTATTTGTGTGTTTTTGAATGTAGTTTGGTTAAATGAACTCACACTAGAAATAAACCTAAGCTCTGATGACCAATTTGGAACACCAAACTAGGGGTTGTTGCAGGACTTAGAAAACAAACAAGAAAACAACTAAAACAAGATAGTAAACCCTGTATTCAACACTGTCAAGGCAAGCACAGACAGTCTCAAATGCAGTGAATCCTAAGCAAAACTAACTCACCAAGACTAGCACAAGTGAATGACTCAAGCTTAGGCCAACAAACTAATACTAGCACAAGTTTGTTGAGGATTTGAGCTAACCAAGAGTGGCACAGGTTAACAAATATTAGAGTAAGAACTCTGGTTTTTTCATTCAAGCATTCTGAGTTCTGTTTACATCAAAAGGCTCTTTATATAGAGCATTACAAAAGATCTCTACCATACAACATAAAGCTACATCTAAGGTCTTAAAATGAGCCTTACAATGACAAAAAACAGATACAAAAGTCTACTAATAAGACGAGCAAAAAAGACTGCAAATCCAACAGAAAAAGCAACTGAAAAGCAAGCTTGTCCCTTCCTGAAATGGCAATGTGAGCAGTTTTATCTTGGGGCTTGTCTTGGCTGTCAGGTACCTCAAAAGGGACATTGAGAGGCACTTCTAGGGTTTTCCCAATGTCCTTATTAATACTACTAAAGGTCACACAAAAGTAAGATGCCTTTGAACACTTTGATGGTCTTGAAACCTGCCTGGCTTCTCCAGGATGACTGGCTGTCTTGTGGGCTGTTTTTCATGATCTTCCAAGGACAATTAGGAGAACTTATCCTGGACTTTTTTGTAGCTAAGGACCTCAACTTGATGGGAAAAGATGTTGGAGCCCTTGCTTGGACAGTTCTTGTAAGATATCTGGTCTTCTGATTCTGACTGACTTTGGACCTTGTTGTCCTGGCTGTTATGTTGGTTGTTGTTGTTGCTATTTGGTCATGGCCTGTTCTTGTTGCTGTGTCATGGCTTGTCTTTATTACTGTTGTTGCTTGGTCAGCGTTTGTCACTGCTTGATCATGGTTGGTCTGAACTTGGGCATGATTGTCTTGGACTGTTGCTTGGCTATCAAAGCTTAGTGCTCCCCTAGCTCCTGCTTCAAGTTCTTTCTCATATTGCGCAAATACAACATGAGACTCAACCCTCAGAAATGTGCATTCTGTGTAACTTTAGGCAAAATCCTAGGACACCTCGTCAGTCAGAGGGGAATAGCGATTGATCCATCCAATATCAAGGCCCTAATCGAAATGCCGCAACCCCAAACAGAGAAGGAAGTTAGAGGTTTTTTGGGTAAAATACAATATGTGACTCGGTTCATATCGAAACTCACCATGATTTGTGAACCTATTTTAAAAAAGCTAAAGAAAACATACCATACCATGTAGGATGATGATTGCCAACAAGCATTCGACAGAATCAAGAAGATATTTGAAAAACCACCAGTGTTAATGACTCCCCAACGAGATCAACCTCTTGGTTTATATCTCACAGTCACAGAAACGGCCATAGGAGCTATGCTCGCGCAAACTGTCAGGAAAGATGAAAGAGCCATCTACTACCTTAGTAAGAAGTTCTTAGAATATGAGTGCAAATACACACCTCTCGAAAAGACATGCCTCGCTCTTGTGTGGGCAACCAAGAAGCTACGTCATTACATGCTTAGCTAGTCAGTTAAGGTGTACTCCAAAATAGACTCCATAAAATACCTCTTCGAGAAATTCGTCCTCAACAGACGTCTAGCAATATGGATCTTAATGCTCTCGGAATTCGATCTCAAATATGTATCGCTGAAGGTCATAAAAGGACGTGCCGTCGCTGAGGTTTTCGCAGATAATCCTATCAACGACACCCAAACCATTGATATGTGGTCATTTCTAGACGAGGATATACTACAAACCTTTATAGACACCTGGAACCTTTACTTTGATGGTGCATCGAATTTAAGAGCGTTTGAAGTAGGAGTGTTGCTCATTTCTCTTGAAGGCGAGCATGCACCAATATCTCTCAAACTCGACTTCGAGATGACAAATAACACAACAGAATACGAAGCCTGTCTTAGTGGTTTACAAGCAGCAGTTAGTCTAGGCGTTAAGAATCATCGAGTGCATAGAGACTCCTCCTTGATAATCAACCAGGTCACAGGATCGTGGAAAATTCGAAGTGAAAGTCTATCACCCTATCAGGCCAGAATAGATCAAGTTGCCCAGTTTGAGAGATATTGGTGCATGCTCGCCTTCAAAAGAAATAAGCAACACTCCTACTCCAAAATAAACATGCAACTATTTTTAGTTAACTTTTAACATAAAAATGCATATTAACTCGGTTTAAAAGCCAAAAATCAAAATAAATAGCAAATTAATCCCTAAAATCACGAAATTTGACTATAAAGTTTTTGAAGTCAGTAGGTATACATGCACCAAAACATTTCGTCCAAATCATATTTTAACTCAAAATTTTGATTTATTAGTTATCTTATAACTTTAATAAAAATGCCCAAAATGAACATGCATGCTACAAGCTAGCTCTGATACCACATGAAAGTCCATAGACCTTAATTAGACTCATCTAATTAGTTACTAAATTAGTTGTTAATTTAGTGTTTAATGATCTATGTAACATGCATGCAAATATAAAGACATTATATAAAAGAAGAAATTTCCTCACATTGAAATGGAAATAAAATGGGCACAATAAGAACACCTTTTTATTGTTCTTGCGCTAATGTAGGAAATGATCCTCCAACAATCTTCAAATAAGAAGACTTCCTTATTGAAATGGAAATAAAATGGCCACAATAAGAACACCTTCTTATTTTTTTTGTGCTAATGTAGGAAATGATCCTCCAACAATCTTCAAATAAGAAGACCTCCTTCTAGTTGCACCCAAGATGTACCCAAATAATCACTAGTATTATTAACAGATAATAATAGTGATATATCTTAATATTATTTATATTACTACCTTAGTAATATATATGAAGTATAATATTAATATTATAGAGTTTTAGTGAGAAGATTAAAGTTTAGAGAGAGGTAGAATAATCACACAACCAAGTAGTAAAATGAGAACAACTATTGTCCTATTTATAGGCAACATGGCCATAATGCTCTACATGTACAAATATTTTGTTAATTTTTATTGTGATGCAATATAGTAGAGTGTAGTAGTGTTTGTAATGATTTTAGTATGCATGATATGTCACTATCACATGGTGACTTGTGTGCATGAACAAGAACAACCATCATCACTACTACTACTACCATAACCGGCCACATGTGGCTCATTATGGTCCATTTTTATTTTTGATATTTGTCCCACAAATAGTGATTAGTCATATGCTTAATTATCTTATATAATTAAGTGTTAATTTGATCATATAACAATTATGTCACACAAATTAATAAAAAATATGCACTTAATCATTTAATTGATATTTTACCATTATATTAATATATAATCGGTCCCACAATGCTTAGTTAATTTATTTTACAACTCCTTTGTAAATATAATTAACTAATTACCTCTACCTCAAAATATATGTAAAACCTCAACTAATTTAGTAAATTAACGATTAATTACTAAACTAGATCTTATTTAATCATATTAAAACTAGATATAAATTTATTAGTCAATTATTGCATAATTGAAAAATACACTTAATCGAATTTGACTTCCTAACTCAATTTCTAACAATTAACTCTCGTACATATCAAATATATGTAATGGACTAATCAACTGTATCATATACAAATAATTAGTTACTGTTTGGGTTTCATCCTATAGGTGTGACCGAAAGGGACCAGTTGATCTTCGCCGTCATACGACAATAACGTCAAACTCTAGCTAGCCAACCGTTATTGATTTACGTTAATCAACTGACAAATCATATATTGTATAGTCAATAAATATCCCAATTATATTCCTTAATGAGATTTATTATGTGACGCAATATTGTGGAGGACACCTACTCCAACAAGCATCACGAGAGCTTTGCCGAGTCAAACGCTCGCCCAAGTACCACACAGGTCCCATGGGCGTCCGCAGCAGCAACCAACTCGAGCTCCTAGGACGTAAGACCTCAGTTACGAAAGCTGGTGCATCCAGGTAGTAAACCCAAGGACTCAGAACCCACTAAGACAAAGAAATAAAGGGGTCATTCTTATGATCCAGTTCCAGACGATGATAAGACAAAAGGATCATTCCTTGTGATCTTTCTCCAAAATAAAAGACAGAAAAGAAAACATTCGGAGGTACTTACACGCTCCAGTTGCAGGGCATTCACGCATATCGAGAATAAAAGATTCTCGAATTGGGTGGTGGAAACAAAGCATTTTTTGGGAACTTCCTTATTGGAGAACACTATTAATTCGTTATAACCTTGATGTAATGCATATCGAGAAAAACGTTTTGGAGCAACTGATTCACACGGTGATGGATGTGAAAAACAAGACAAAGTTTACCCCACAAGAACAAGAGGACATGTTGACCGTTTGTTCTAAACAGCGAAAAATGGATTCATTCATTTTGAATAAAGAACAAAAGAAGGTGTTGTGTGATTGGATATCCAATTTGAGATTTCCGGACGGTTATGCTTCAGATCTGAGTAGATGTGTTGATAAACACGAGTTGAAACTATATGGAATGAAAAGTCATGATTGTCACGTGTTTATGGAGCGTTTACTTCCAGTGGCTTTAAGGCACCTTCTCCCGAAGAATGAGTGGAATGCAATAACTGAGATTAGCCAATTTTTCAGAGATTTGTGTACTTCATCGATACAAGTTGAAAAAATGACTGCTCTCGAGAACAACATTGCCGAAATCATTTGCAAGTTAGAGAAGATATTTCCACCTTCTTTTTTTAACTCAATGGAGCATTTACCAATTCATTTGCCGTATGAACTGAAAATGGGTGGTCCAGTGCAATATAGGTGGATGTATCCTTTTGAGAGGTAATTAATTCCACAATTATCCAATTTTAACTTTAATTATTTCATTCTATCTTATCCAAGTTTTTTATAGGTTCTTAAATCATTTGAAAAAAAAGATTGGAAATAAAGCGCGTGTTGAAGGTTCTATATGCAACGCGTATTTGCTTGAAGAAATTGCCAATTTCTGTTCCTTTTATTTTGAAGAGAACGTAGACACAAAAGCCAAGGATCTCGACGTAGGCTTGAAAGAGCCTACGTATTCTACCTTACCCGAGATTTTTCAAGATCACGGGGGAATTAGTTCTGGAAAGTGTCGTGAAAGATTTTTAGAAGACAACGAATATGAGCGTGCACACTTATATGTTTTATCTAACTGTGATTTAGAAGAATTGAAGCATAACGAAGTGTAAGTAAAAAAATCGTCCTTTGAAACTTTAATTATTAATAATTAATTATAACAACATGCATGTAAAAACTATTACTTAATTCGACATTTTTTATAATGAATATAGGATGTTTGAAAATTATATCAAAACAGAATATCCCCAATTTCTCACAGCCGAGGATATTTGGAACAAATTTGACACAAGATTTCCCCAATGGTTTAGAGGACAAGTAAGTACATACTACATACTAACACCAGATTACTCTTTTTTTTCAATTTTTTTTAATACCTGAAGGTATTATAATTTGATAATAATTTAACAATGATAGGTAAACAACTTAAAAGATCCAGTTCTCATTGCCTTAGCACAAGGTCCTTCGAAAAGGGTGCGAACATGGAAACGTTATTTCATTAACGGATACAAATTTCGCACTTTCAAAGATGGGTTAGATTTGGAAAAATCTACACTTAATAATGGAGTATGTGTAAGTTCGACTGAGGGAGCTGACTACTATGGAACACTCAACGAAGTTGTTGAATTGTCGTACACAGGCGAAAAAAGCACATATAATGTTATTTTATTCAAATGTGATTGGATAGATAATTCTGAAAAAGGAATGCAAATACATAAGGATTATAAACTTGTGGATGTTAATCGAAGCAGAAAATTTCCGAAATATGATCCATTTGTGTTGGCTTATCAAGTTGAACAAGTTTATTATACTTCATATCCAAATATCAAAAGAGATAAAGATAAGTGGTCAGCAGTATTCAAAACTAAAGCCAGATCGCATGTTGATGCACCTATTGTCGAATCTGCGTTTCAAGAAGATGTTATTAGTAGTGAGACACTACTATCAATAATTGAAGTGGCAGATGATAATGAAATTATAGAGGAGGAGGAAGAAGAAGCTCAAGTAGAGGACAATAATGAGGAGAAGGTAGAAGAGGAGGAGAAGGAGGATGAGCAGAAGCGGAAGGAAGACGGAGCAGAAGATAAAGAGGAAGATAAAGAGGAAGAAGAAGATTTTATAGACTCTCTTTTTAAATACAACATTTCCGAAAACCAATATTCAAGTAGTGATGATGAATAAGATTATTTCTAATTCTTATATTAGTTGAAACTACTTTTTCTAAATGTATGGGCGTTTGCAAAACAATTTTATTTGAGCTGTTGACAGTTGTTTTTATTATTCATTAATACCAATATATAGTTTCTTGTCATTTAATTGTACATATTTGTTAATTCATGACAACTTTGAATAGTTTAGTTTTTCTCTATATGGCGGGCGGACGACGAAGAAGAGGTAGTTGTAGTAATGTAGAAAACAGAGCGCAGAAGGATGAGAATGAACAAGTGAATGACAAGAACGTGCCACCGACACAGGTGGATACTACTACTCGCAGAGTCCGCCTCGATCCGGATGAGGAAACAGGTGTATGGTAAGACTAGTTCACTTTTACTTTAATTGTTTAATTATAATTATGATTATTCAAAAGTCATAATATTTATATATAATGTATTTAACTATGATCATAAATTTCATGTTCAGTGACTCAGATGTGGTTAAACTGATTTCAGAGACCATAATCTGTGGGTACAAGGAGCATGCGCCAAATTGGAAAGAGGCGTCAAATAATTTGCGGTCGTCTTGGTGGAACAGGTTTGAGGTATAGTTATTTAAAATATTATAATTATATCTATTTAAATTTGTTTTTCTCAATTTATCTTTTCATTGATTTTTATTTTTTTGTTTATTTACTTAATATTTAACTAACTTTATGTTTTTAATCATGACAGCAAAGGGTTTCTTTCGATCTTCGCCATACAGATATGGTAAGGAAATCTTTGGAATACGCCATGATGACCCGTTTACGTCATATGATCTACCGAGCCTCGCAGAAAGACGAGGAGCACGGGCCGAGTTGGATTCCTTTGGACTTATTTAGAAAGCTTAAGAATAGGCCTGTCGAAGATCCTGCTTTCGTTGCGAGATCTCAATCAGCCGCGGCTAATCGTAGGTCGGGATGTGAAGAGAAGGGAAAGGCGTTGCTTACTCACATTATGGGTAGAAAAAACACCTTGAGAATCATGGACGAAAAGGTAAATATAAATCTTCTTTCATTTTTTATTTATTTATCTAATTATAATTTAATACTTATATATGTGTGTGTGTGTGTGTGTGTGTGTGTGTGTGTGTGTGTGTGTGTGTGTGTGTGTGTGTGTGTGTGTGTGTGTGTGTGTGTGTGTGTGTGTTATACTAACAAGTATTTAAATTGTAGGTCGATAAATCTTCATCTGGTATCCCAAATGCCGTGCAAGTCTTAGAGAAGACAAAGAAGCACAAGTTCTGTGGATGGTTATCAAAAAAACCAGTTGAACTCTATGTAAGTTATGCATTTTTTTGTTAAGTGATTTATGTTTAATTTGTCATTTATATATTTAATTACATTAACTACTTAATTTAAATGACAATTACTAATTCTGAACTTGTTTGTGATGCAGAATAAGATCATGTTAAAGAAGTCTGAGATTCAAAGTCAAGGAGTCGAAAACATCGACGATAATGAGATCTATTATGACGAGACTGGATTTGACGAGAAAGGAAGATTCTACGGATTGGGACCAGCGGCGGATTATTTGTTTGACCATCATAGGCACTCTGTTGCTACCTCAAACCCAACTCAGTGCACCCCAAGTTTGGCTACTAAGCTGTCAAAGGAGAATGCGGCACTAAGGCAAGAGCGCGACGAGCAAGCTCGAAGGATTGCAGCTATAGAAGAGTACTTGAGTCAGGTTGCAAGAGATTCTACTCAAAACTGCAGAACTAGAGGTTCTAACCAGAGTCGAGATGACTTTGATGATGATGGCGGCGATAATGCTAGGCCCAACCCATTCACCCGTTTCCCTCCATTCACTCCGTGTGGTTGAGTGATTAGTTAACTATTTTGAACTTAGAACCTTTTATTTGTAAGACTTTAATTACTTTTATGATATAAAATCAAAACTTTATTCATGCATGGTTTTGTGTTACATTAGTAACTTTGTTGGACGCGTAACTGCTGGAAAACGTCTGTTATTTGCAGGTTTTTTGTCGTTTTAACGCGT
>JAIUZE010018119.1:0-22618 GCA_022085475.1 Heliosperma pusillum
TTCGGGATTTACGATGAGTCGGGAATAGTTTAAATGACGTTCGGTTAAAACCGTAAAAGTTATTCTTTAAATTCCGAATAAATTCAAAATAATTATATTAAATTATGATAAATCTTAATAAATCTAAATAAAAATAAATCAAAAATATTATTTTTTTAAATAAATTTTCGGTCTTCAAACTTATGAAGCGAGTCGGGAAAAGTCAACGAAAGTCAAAGTCGACTTAAAAGTCGAGAAAAGCCAAAAATGACTTAAAAGTCAAGAAAAGTTTATGACGACTTAAAAGTCAAGAAAAAGTCAATGACGACTTTAAAAAGTCAAGGAAAAGTCAAAGACGACTTTTGTCAAGAAAATTCAAAGATGACTAAAAACGGTCTTTTCATGAAATCTCTCAGAAATTCCAAATACGAACGCGGAATTTCAAAATAAGACTCGGAACAAAAGTTTCTATTTTAAAAACTTAAGTTCTACTGAAAAGTGTTAATAAATATTTTTACTAGAAAAATTGGGTACTTTTCGGGTTGTTACAAACTCGATCGAGCGCCAGGTCTGCTCGATCGAGCAACCTAGAAATTTCTTGTTTTCCTCGTTTTCTTTTCTTTTCTCCTTTCTTTCTTTTCTTTCTTCATTATTAAAGCGACTTCCAATTTTATTAGCTGCATGCACTCAATAAAATTGTTAGATCGCTCCCTCACCGCACTCAATAAAGCATGACTATACTAACTATCCAAACTAAAGCTAATTAAAACTATAACATTAATAACTAAGCTAATCGAAATAAAATTTACAAATGAAATACAAGTAAATGCCGAGTTGCCTCCCGGTTAGCGCTGGTTTATAGCGGTCCCGCATGACCGTGTTACCTCAAAGTCATGGCGATTTATCAAGAGTGAAAAGGTCGACGGCCTCTATCACTCCTATAAATGCTCCATCATAATAGATCTTCAAGCATTGACCATTGACTTTGAAATTTTCACCTTTGTCGGTTTGTAGCGTAACCGACCCAAACTTGTTTACCTCGGTAACTGTGAACGGTCCCGACCATCTGGACTTGAGTTTACCTGGAAACAAACGCAAACGAGAGTTAAATAATAATACTTTATCACCAATTTTAAATTCCCGCTGCAGGATATGCTTGTCATGCCATTTCTTTGTCTTCTTCTTGTAAACCCGAGCACTATCATAGGCATGCAATCTAAACTCATCAAGCTCGTTCAATTGCATAAGTCATTTCTCACCCGCCAGTGAGGGATCCATATTAAGCTCTTTAATGGCCCACATAGCCCTATGCTCACGTTCTACCGGTAAATGGCACGCCTTGCCTTAGACTAACCAGTACGGAGAAGCACCAATTGGAGTCTTAAAAGCAGTTCTGTAAGCCCATAAAGTCTCATCGAGCTTACGACTCGAATCCTTCCGAGTTTTAATCACAACTTTCTCAAGGATAGACTTAATTTCCCTATTAGAAACCTCTACCTGACCACTTGTCTGCGGATGATAACTTAACCCCTGACGATGTGTAACGCCATGTTTCTTCAATTAAGTGTTAAGATGACGTTCATTGAAATGCTTTCCTTCATCGCTAATGAGAGCACGAGGAACCCCAAATCATGGTAAAATGATCTTCTGAAATAGTTTAACAACTGCTTTGGCATCACAAGTGGGAGTGGCAATGGCTTCCACCCCATTTGGAGACATAGTCGACTGCTACTAGAATATAGTAATTACCATGGGAAGATGAGAATGTGCCTTGGTAGTCAATACCCTAAACATCGAATATCTCAACTTCCAAAATACTCGTTTGAGGCATCTCATGCCTTTGCCAAATATTACCCGTCCTTTGACATGCGTCACAAGAACGGACAAATGTAGTAGCATCCTTGAGAATAGTCGGCCAGAAAAACCCGACTACATTACCTTAGAAAATGTCCTTGAGGGACCATGTTGACCGCCATATGAAGAAGAGTGACAATGAGAAAGGATGGCATGTACCTCACCCTCTGAAATACATCGTCGATAAATGACGTCGGCACATTCCCGGAATAGATAAGGATCATCCCAAAAATACCTCTTGACATCGTGTTAAAACCTCTTCTTTTGCTGATAAGACTAACCCGGAGGCATAATTCCCCCAACCAAAAAGTTGGCATAATCGGCAAACCACGGAGTCTCCATGGTAATGGCAAGGAGATGATTATCAGCAAACGAATCATCAATGGGGATTGAATCTCCCCCTTCAAACCTTAGACGAGACAAATGGTCAGCAACCACATTCTCTGCACCTGACTTATCCCGGATCTCCAAATCAAATTCTTGTAACAACAAGATCCAACGAATAAGCCGAGGTTTGGCTTCCTTTTTAGCCAACAAATACTTAAGGGCTGCATGGTCAGTGTAGACTATCACCTTAGAACCCACAAGATAGGCTCTAAACTTATCTAAAGCAAAGACAACCGCAAGTAACTCTTTTTCAGTGGTAGCATAGTTAACTTGTGCATCGTCCAATGTCTTACTAGCATAGTAAACTGCATGTAGCACCTTGTCCTTCCTTTGCCCCAAAACAGCCCCAACTGCATAGTCACTGGCATCACACATTATCTCAAACGATAATGTCCAATCAAGAGACTGGATAATAGGAGCTGAGATTATAGCATGTTTAATCCTGTCAGCATCTAACAATTTCTGCACCTCTTTTCTAACTACCTCTTACATAGTGGGGTTCAAACGACGTTGCCCATGCCTACAAGGTTTATGGCCTTCTTCTAAGTGGATACGCTGCATACAAAAGTCAGGACTAATACCTTGTAAATCGTCAATGCTATAACCTATAGCCTTTTGTGCCTTTTTAAAATCACCAACAAAGCAGTAGGTTGGCTTTCATATAGGTTAGCGCTGACAATTACAGGATTCATCTCATGTGAATCAAGAAAAACATATTTAAGATGAGAGGGAGGGGTTTAGGTTCAGGTTTCTTTACCTCGGTAACCTTAGGGGGGTTACCTAAGCTATACACCTTCTGTAACTTGCAGTCCTCTCTTGTCAGCAGTTTTTCCATCTCAACTACTTCTTTACTCCGTGAGCTTCCACCTTCAGCAATGCTGGAAATTAAGGCGATATTCAGAGGATCCTTATTCAAACATAAAGAAAGACAATCATCAATATTTAAATCCACAATATCGACTCTATGACATGTCTCTTCTAACATGGGGTGTTTCATGACATTATCTAAGTTGAAAGTGATTGTGTCATCCCTCACTATTAGTGTAAGTCTCTCATTCTTAACATCTATAACCGCCCCCGCAGTATGGAGGAATGGTCGTCCCAAGATGATAGGAATTTGGGTGTCCTCAGCCATATCTAAGACAACGAAGTCAACTGGTATGAAAAACTTCGCCACTCTAACCGGTACGTCTTCTAAAATCCCCAAAAGGTGTTTAATAGAACGGTCGGCCATTTGTAAGGTCATGGTTGTAACAGTAAGTTGACCCATATTAAGCTTTTTGCATATAGAAAATGGCATAGTACTAACACTAGCCCCTAAACCACAAAGGGCTTTATCTATGGCTAAACAACCTATATTACAAGGAATAGAAAAACTCCCTGGATCCTTTAGCTTAGGTGGTGATCTGGATTGCAACACAGCACTGCATTCCTCAGTAAATGCAACCGTCTCCACTTTATTAAAGGACCGCTTCCTTGTCAATATATCCTTCATAAACTTTGCATAAGTCGGCACTTGAGTAATCAACTCAGTAAAAGGTACACTTACTTGCAAATTCTTCATTACCTCCATAAACCTTCCAAACTGTTTATCAAGCTTGGATTTATGTTGGCGGTGCGGAAAGGGAAGTGCAATGGCAATTGGTTCGGCTTCCTTTGCTTTTGAAGATGAATTGGAGGACTTACCATCCTGATCAGGGGTTGCTCGATCGAGCAGAGGGGTTGCTCGATCGAGTTTGTCAAAACAGGAATTTTCAGGAACTTTTCCAGCAAAATTTTTGAAATTTTCCTGGGTTGCTCGATCGATCAAGGGGGTGCTGCTCGATCGAGCAACCTTATTTTCAGCCCATTTTTCGCTGTTTTTCGAACTTTGACCAGCAACTTCCATACTTTCGTCGGTTTCATCCCCTATCATTTCCGGGCCTTTGTAATGGGTCTCACTCCTCAAGGTGATACCATTGGCTTGTTCATGCTGAGGGTGTCCTTGAGTAGGAAGATTACCTGGTTGTTTATGTGGATTTTGAATTGCCAATTGGGCAATTTGAATATCAACCATCTTGTTATGAGCAATCAATTGTGAGATCTGAGCATCTTGCTTTTGTTGTATCATAAGACTTTGCTGCAACATGGCTTTCAATTCCGCCATATCATTACTTGGGGGTGGAGGAGGTGGAGTTTGTTGAAATTTTTGGCCTCCTTGATTTGAACGATTATAATTACCTTGAGAACTGCAATTATGAGGAATCACATAAGAGGAACCTTGTTGCTGAGGTGGCGGTGGGGTAGGATTAAGAACATTCTGACTTCGATAGGAGAAATTGGGATGCTCTCTCGTCCTTTCATTGTAAAAGTTAGAGTACGGTGAACCTTGCTTAAAGGATTGAAAGGCAAGCACTTATTCAACCGTACTCATACACTCAACTGCATTATGCCCCATAGTACCACATCTTTCACAGGTTGACTCTTGTTGAACCATGGCATGAACCGTTTGTTTATTTTCCAAGGACTTTGAAGTTTGTAACTCGGCAATTTTGGCAGTTAATGCCTCCAACTGAGCTGCAACGGCATTATCCGAACCTCTGCGCCTCGCATTACCCCTAGGATTAGCATACTGAGCAGTGTGAGTGGCTATCTCATCAATCAACTTCCAAACATTAGCATCAGTAGTGTTATTTTGGAATCTCCCATTAGCAGCAGAATCTAGCAATGCTCTCTGATCATCATATAACCCGTTGTAAAACTGGTTGCATAAAAACCAAGTATCAAAACCATGATGTGGAACAGACTTGACAAGCTTTTTGAAGCGAACCCAGGCCTCATTAAAAGTCTCAGTGGGACTTTGTTTGAAACTTGTGATTTGACTTCGAATGGCATTGGTTTTCTGTGGCGGAAAGTACCTTTTATAGAATGCAAGAGCCAAAGAATTCCAATTGGTGATGCCAAGTGCATCCACATCTAACTCACCCAACCAATCTTCTGCCCCATCTCGTAGTGAAAAGGGAAATAATACCAATTTGATCTGATCTTGCGTTACCCCACGCGTTAAAGGAATAGAACAACAATAATTGATGAATTTCTCCATATGCTTAGCAGGATCCTCAGTGGGGCTTCCTTCAAACATGTTTCGCTCCACCAAAGAGATATAAGATGGACGAATCTCAAAGGTGCCATTATTACCCGTAGTAGGGAGTTTAAATCCCTTGGGAATAGACGCAACGGTAGGCTCCGAATGGCTGGCTAAAGTAGCCATGGTTGTAGTGGGTGCAGAAATATGTGTATCCTCTTCTAAGGACGGTTTTTCTGCGACAATTCGGCGTAAACTGTTTCAAGCGTACTCAAGTCTTCCGTTTCTTGAATTTCCTTCCAAAAGTTTCGTCTAGCTCGGAGAGTCTTCTCTGGTTCGGAATCGTAGGGTACGAGATCGGACCTGGAACACCTGGGCATAAACAAAAACTAAAGAAAAGGATAAGAACGGTCTCAAGGAACTTAGGTTCCCTGAGACGAAAAAGACAAACTAAGTAGAAACAAACAGAAAATTGTTGCCTCCCCGGCAACGGCGCCAAATTTGATAAGGGTAAAGTCGCGTCTCCTTAATCAAAGTAAACCTAATTCACTACTAACTAATAGTCAGCGGTAAGCAAGGTATCGAATCCACAGGGAGGCGGTAGTATTCTAATCTGTTAAACTACGTTTGTCTCTATACTACCAATTTTGGGGTTTGAATTGGTATTTCTAAACTAATAGCAAACAATAACAATAACTAAAAGCAAACAATAACAATAAAAGGTCTAAAACAATGAGATTAAAAGTCTAGGGTCTCAGGTTCACTAGGATTATTATTCAGGGGTAAGGGAGTAATAAACTATTATGCAATAAAGTTATCTAAGGTCACAAGATCGATCGATTCAATTATGCCCTTTAGATCTACAATTTAACATGTGATCGCTATCATTAAACGAGTTCTATTCAATTATCGTAGCATATCTTAGTCTTAACCCGGTCGGTGATAATCCTAATTTGCGAGACTAGTTAATTAATCCTGGCCAGTAATCAAACAATTAGAATTAAAACGATAATCAAACGATAACCATGCAATTCATTTAATTAATCTACCCCTTCTAACAATCCTAGATCCCCTTTCAACCCTAGAAAGGAAATTAGCTACTCGTAAAGATATAAATAACAACAATAATAATTAAAGTAAACATGATTAACAACAATGAAAGGATGAACAAAGAATAATTAAAGAACAAGAAGGTAATTAAATGAATAACAAAGGAAGATTAAAGAATACCGATTACAAGTTGAACTAAAGACAATCGTCTTGATGAATAAAATTCAGAGGCAAAGCAAAGAAAACTTGAGTTTCTAACATTAAAGCATGTCTAATTATGAAAGACGAGCTTTCCTTTTATAACAAAAATCTAATTAATTAGGTTAAAGTTTAGGAAAATATGAAAAGCTGTCGAAAAACTAGGTTGCTCGATCGAGCAAGGGGCTTATGCTTGATCGAGCAGCCATCACTACGACTCGATCGAGCAAGGGACCTCTGCTCGGTCGAGCATCCCTCAAAATGGCTCGTTTCTTCGATTTTCTTCATTTCTTCTCTTTTCATTCTCGATTTACGTGCCTAACCTTCTACGATCCGCCTCCGCTATGCTCCATATCAACTCAAAAAGCTCCAAATGCATCCAATCTGCATTAAAACATAACAGAAGCGGCAGAATCGATATTCTAGCTAAAATAGCATAGAAATAAGCAAGGAAAGACGGTAAATATGTGTATTAGTTCATGTTGTATTAGTTTTTCATGAAAAGCATCGAAGGTAATAGGTGTATCACGGGCTCGAACAACGTCTATAACCGATTTATAGAGGGTATAATCAAATCCATTAATAATTTGTGAGGTGATATCCTCGGCATCAATTGGTTTGCCGAGGTGAGCGAGTTGTGTGGTACATGCTTTAATGGATATGATGTAGGTGGAGATGGATTTATCGCCAAGAGTGATATTACGGAGACGATCCCTGACTTGAAGGATGTGTCCCCTGGACGAGTTGCCATAATAAGTAGTTTCAAGGGTAGTCCATAACTCGTGAGAGGTGTTAGCATCAAGGATGACGGATGATGTGTTTTCGTGCATGGTACTCGGAAGAGCACCAATACTTAGTTGATCTTAACGGAACCAGGTTGAGTAGGCGGGGTTGGGTTTGATTTTGGGTGAAGCTTTGTCATCCTTGGGTGTCATGGAGAGGGCTTTGGGTGGAACCGGGTTTGACCCAACAAGATATGAGAATAACCCATATCCCGAGTAATTTGATATCGCCAGGAGCGATACGAGGTATCGGTGAGTTGGGTGCAAGTTGGAAAGGCGAGTGAGAGGAGAGGTTTTGAGGGTACGGCTAGGTTGGGGATGAGGCGTTGGTGGAGGACGCCATGGGTGAACCGAAACAAGTAAAGACGGTAAAGATGGTTAGGATCGTGAGGATTCCTGATACCATGTAAAGTTTCAATGTGATTATATTGAATGAATAAACTGATTGTTTACCTGAGAATATATACTATTTACAATAGCTAACAATATAACCTAAAAGGAGAAATAATCTCCACAATATATGGAATAATATTAACAAACTATATTTAACAAACTAAGACTCTAAAGCTAGCAATAATATATGGCTAAGTAGGGATAGAATCATGTTCAATATTAGCAAATATTATCTTGCGTGATTTGTATTATTGACACAAATGACCGGGATGGAGGGAGTATATTTTATCATTGTTTTCTTTATTTTATTGTATTTTTTAGTCTTTGTACCAAAACAAATACTCCCTCCAATTGAGGGTTTTCTTCCCTCTTTCCAATTTGGGCCAATTGGGTTGAACTTCCCTCTTTCCTTATTTGAAAGCTTTTGTGTGGTCCAAATTTAGTTAGATGTGAGTATTGTATTTTGTGTGGTTCAAATTCATTTTCTTAATGATTGTGCATAAAAGAAAATGGAAGAAAACTCTTAATTGGAGGGAGTAGATAATAAATAACCGAGGCGGAGGTGTACAAGTTTACAATTTACAAGTTACAACTGCTTGACCAGCTTTTGCATTATGGGTCGTAATGTCAGATGATTCAAATTGTGTGCTTATCCAATATAGATGACTTGGCCGATGCCTCTTTTCGTTATAAAGCGAGTTGGCTAAGGGCCCAAACTCCCTCAAAGCCTTCCTGTGCCGAAAATGTTTTTAAGGATTGATTTTTTGGATAGAGAAGAATGTTATTTCATCGTATCCATTGAATTATTTACGTTCGCTTTAAATATATATATCAATTACTCATTTTCTTTTATGCATATCTTTAGTTACGTAATAGTAAAGAAAAATATAAAAGTTAAGATATTTATAATTCATTTGGTAGGACAATAAAAACAATATCTCACATTGATTTAATGAAATGGGAACGCCTCAGTCATGAACATTGCCTAAAACAAAAACGTAAACAACTTAATGAAATGGAGGAACGCCATTGTTTTTTGAACCCGCCAAATACATTGATCAATTTTGTCAAGCCGGTGGGCTTATAATTGATTGTACCCACCGGTATGCAGCGAGATCTTGTAAATTTACGCCTCAGGAGCGAGAGGCTCTGATATAATGGAAAAAAATAAAGTAGAAGAATTCATAATTGTTATTGATAGTTCATTTTTCTAACCTTTACAATACTTCCATATTTATAGCACTCTAATTTATATAAAGATAATCATAATATCTTCTAATAATGTTGACATAATAACTTATTCAACAATTCGGATACTATTCTGATTACAGTATATTACAATATCATAATCTTCAGCTTGTGACAGATAGTGTCCGTTTTCAATGAGAATTTGTCATAATAATGTTAGGCATTTTCTAAAAAAAAAGAGGAAAAAATAGTAATCCCTCCCATCCACTCCAATGGTAACATTGGGGTTTTCTCACTATTCAAGGGTGTGGAGAATCTTTGGTATTATTCATAAAATATAAGAGAAAAAATAGTCATGTGGGACTTGTTTGATTCATCGTCATGAATGTTACAAGAATATCAAATTATTATAATTTTTAATAATGTGTAACTAAAGATATTCACGTTGCAAAACGCGACTCGACAAGTGTAAAAAGCCCAATATTACCATTGGAATGGATGAGAGTGAGTATTAAGCTGATCAAATTTAAGATGTTACCCTTTCCTTCGTTATAAAACATCAAGTTTGTTGGATAAGTATGGTGTGTGACCGAGGGGTGTTTTGAATCCTTTCGGTTTAAGCTAGTCTTCCTTTAAATAGAGGTATCCATCTTAATATTTAAATAGATTATATATCATTTTACATAGTATATAGAACAAATCTTTTACTTCTTTTTTACACATTCTACTTTTTGTCTCATTTATCTCACATGGCCTATTTTGTCTTAAAAATAAAATAGATATCCTTTTTTTTAGTAAGAATTTACCTTTCTACTTGAGGTTATGATGATGGACAAGTCGCATTGAATTGATTCCACCTCAATTTTCGTTTTGATTCACCATCCACCGAAAACAATAGAGTAAGCTTCCTTGGCGACTACTTTCCTTACAATCCTCTTGATACTAAGAGAATAGACAATGTCAATATTTTTTCGTAATTGCTCATTCATGGACGGATTTTACTCTTTCATTGACTTTTTGTCATTAGTCAAATCTGTCAAAATTAATGATTATGAACATTAATTCTCAGATTAAATAAATAATAATACTAATCTAATTACTTTATGTCAAATTAGGATGATAAAAAAAATCAAAGTAATAAAACTAGGGTTTAAATCCAACTCCATGATTGGAAAAATTAACTTGCTAAAGTAGACTAGTTTCTTGCAAAATTGATACTTGTCGTCATCTGTTAACTTTTATTAGGTTTCATACTTGTGTCAATGATTGGAACTTGGAATTTTCTCAGTGGTCAATTAAGGACAAGGACGAAGCAATTGAAGCGGGAGTCCCTAGTTCGTTTAGATTCCCAGTTTTGCACTTCACTGTTTCTTATTAATTCAATTGCAAACTCCTTCATATTATGCTTTTTTTCAGAACGAATGGGGTGGTGTAGGGTGTTTCAATGGTTTTAGGGATGGAGTAGGTAGCGAATCTGGGTCGTGGGAGGAGCGGATATGATTCAAATTAAATGAACGCCAGCAGCCTTTGTGGTGGTGGTAGGGTTGAGGATGCGTGGCAGATCTGGGTATTGAGAGGGCAAGTTCGAACTCCGACGTACGTCAGTGCGGTCGATAATGGTAGTCTGGTGGTGTTAAGGAAGATAGGGGAACCAGCGGTGAGAGCGGTTCAAGGTGGCTGTCAGGTGGTGGTGGTTGGCTAGTGGTACAGTGAATGAAGAGAAATAATTAAACTGAAAACATATAATGAAGGCATTAAAATGAGAAGGCTAAAATGGTCATTCATGTCCATGATTGAGTAAATCATGTCCATGAATGAGCATAACCCTATTTTTTCGCCTAATAGATTAGCCTATTGGGTTACAACCGATAAAATCAGTACTTTTACTGTTTTACATACTACTTTTCATTTGGATACCCGTAACCAAAAAACTTCAAAAATAAATTTCTATATTCCTAATTTTCTTTATTTTAACCCTCATCATCTTGATAAATAATTTTATTCAATTATGAATGATTATTTGAATGTAAATTAGCTAATTAACTTGTTAATTGCTTAATTTTGAGTTATGAATCATATTAATATCTTCCTTTAGTTATTTTTGATTGATTTTTTGTAAGTCATTAGTTAAGCTTTATACCTTTAGTAAATGCGATAATGAGATAATATTATTTATATACATGTTTTTATCAAAACTACTTTATTTGAATTGTCTATCTTATTTGGGGTAAAGTGTTATTTTTTTCTCTTTTTGACTTCTTAGTATTACACATTACTAAAGTAGATTTGCGTTAAATTAAAATTTCATTGAAATATGGTGACAAATTTTAGTAAATACGATGTCTATAATTGCTAACCTCTCTATACTGTACAATCTAAAATATCGTGCATTCGATTGGAATATGTTAGTGTAGAGCTCGGATCAAATATCCGATCCATAGTACTTGTTTGGATTAGATATCCATGTTAGAAATTCCTGTAGTCAAATATTCAGATCCAAACCAAATATTTCGGATATCCAATTTTTGGATATCCAAATTATTGATCAGATGCTGATATCCATATTTTGGAATTTACTTTAAAATTATGTTTGAAACACGATCATATTCATCGTCTTACATGATGATTTTCTTTAGTAGTCTTACTCTAATGTTCTCGACATAAAATTGAAGTACTACTTACATATTTCTCTTATATTTTAAACTTTCACTCTCTCCGTCTCGGGCACTTGTTGACATATTCCTTTTTAGGGTGTCTCGGAGAATTGTTGTCATTTCTATATTAGGAAGGTTCTCTATGAGTAATTTGATCACCCAATGTGAATATTGCTCACTTGTCATCGAATAAGTGAAACCACAAATGCCCCCCACTCTTTCCTTGGTATTTGTGCCAAAAATAAAAGGACAACAATTCATCGGGACGGAGGGAGTATTACGTTGTTGTATTAGATAAAAAATTGTATTTTCTCGAAATTATACTAAAAAATTAGAGTTTCGGATCGGATCGGATATCTAGATGAATAAATTTTAATATCCATATCCAAATCAAAACCAAAGACTAATTCGGACCGGATATCCGATCCAAACTTAACTTTCATACGGATATCCAAGCATTCGTATCGGATCTTGATCAGATATCGAATCGGTTTGAATAATCGGATTTTTCGCTCAGCCGTAGGATATGCACTGGTTAATATACAATAGTATAATTATGGTCACTTTTAATGTCGAAAAGAGTCCAGGATCCTACATCCAGTTGTATATTAGCATTATACAACCGGCCCATTTATAGTATATCTAACTGAAGCCCAATCCAATATTTGTTAAACAAAACAGTATGCTCTCCAAATCACGGTGTAAGCGAAAGATAATTGCAAAACCTCCCTCTAAACCTCTCTTAAACGACAAACCTCCATTGTTCCTTAATGTGGAAGACTTTCATACTCTTTAAGTTAATTCAATACCGATTGTGTAGCTTCAATGTCTATGAATTCGTAAATTGTACACACATCGAGAATACGAGCTATTATAAAAAGAATACGAGTTACTATGAAAAGAATATGAGCTTAAACTTAATTGGAATGTACTTTAAAAAATATGAGCTATTATTAAAAGAATACAAGCTACTATGAAAAGAATACGAGTTTAAACTTAATTGTAATGTACTCCAAAATATATGAGCTATTATGAAAAGAATATAAGCTACCATGAAAAGAATACGAGCTTAAACTTTCAAGAATACAAGGATATGTAATATCTAATTCTTTTCCCCAAACCATTGATTCCGAGTTAAACGGATCATTTTCCATTGAAGTTTCATGCCCCTTTGATGTTCATGTTCCAATGATGATGTTACATTTGATGTTTCATCCGCCGTCAAATCTTTGTCCACTATTGATGGTAAAAATTATTAAATTCTTATTGATTCTAATTGAAGAAGAAGAGATATAATAGTTGATAGAATAATTTAAGGGGTGAAGATGATTAAATAACTGCATAATGGAAGAAAGTGGAGGAAGATGGAGAGCAATTAGAATGATATGGAAGCAGTTAGTTAGAGAAGGGGGGTGAATTGAGTTACGTTAGTTTTGATTTAGGTTTACCAAAAGTACTTGTGAAAGACTAAAGTAACCCTTAGATGTATAATAGCATTGTACATCCGGATGTATAGTCAAAAACATTTAAAAACTCGAAAAGATTGCATATAAGCTCAATTAGATTGGTAATGGATGTACCATGCTCGTATATACCTGATTGTAGGGTCTTATTTGTGATGTACAACATACACATTCCTATTTTTACAATATAACGAATAAGTAATAATCTACTTTAATATAAAGCACAAACATTTTAATGTTTTCTATTTGATGCTGAAATTTTAGGAAGAAAAAAGTGAAGCAGGCCCCGCATGTTTCTACATTTAATTACTCTCTCATCTGATTTCTCATTTCCAATTTATATCATTCATTTCTTCATTTCAGAATCCTATTCATTTATATTCTTTTCCAATTTATATTATTCATTTATTTAAATCATACAGTGTGTTAAAAAAAAACTTATCTACGTACAATCTTATAAAATCTTAAGTAAAGTACAGATATTTATTGCTACTACTATATTAGTGATACAATATTTACATCCAAAATTACAAACTTATAATACAATGTGGACATCAAAAATCAAAAAATTAATAATAGCTTTTAATATGAAGAAAGTGACCTAAACACGTACAATAACATATAATCGAAAAAAAAACAAAAAAAAATGTTTTAAGAAAAATAAAGCTAGATCTACAAAGTTCACAAGCTTATGAATAAGGTTCAAAATAACTAAAAGGGGGTTAAAAGTGCATAAAAAATTACTAAAAAAATTTCTCCGTATGAAAGATTGAAGAGATTATTAAAATTATAAACAAAAAGAAAAAAAAGCCTGATATCATAGAAAAATAAAACAGAAAAAAAAAAGTTGTAATGGAAAACTCGCACATACACTAATATCGATTGAAATAGTTTGGGTAATGGTCTATAAAAAAAAAACAGAAATCATCTGCAACTGATTTATATCTTCTTATATTTTTTTATATATAAGGCTGTATTTATTTAGGTTGATATTAAATGGCATTTACTCATTTAATTAGGCGGATGAAGGGACAGAGTAATAGCGGGAAGTGAGAGAGACGGAGAGCGTGAGTTGCGTTTGATTTGTGGTGTATGTGTGATGTATGGACACAAGTCACAAGGGTTGGTCGTTGTATTTATATGGATGTGTGTATAGGGTTCTTTTGGAGGTAATTATATGGATCGATTTTGTATACGGATGCGTGTATAGGGTTCTTTTGAGGTAATTATATATATGGGCCGATTTTGTAGGCCAAATCATTAGTCATGTGTGTGATTTAGATGACAGTAACTACACCGATATTATCTGTCTTAAGCTTGAAATAGGTTAAATATTATCATATGGTAGTGATAAAGACATAACCTTTGGTATTTTTAAGGTAACAAGTGGGTGATTTGATATATATTTGACCTGCCTTAATCTTAAGACGTATAGTACTCATCTTAAATGAGAATTTATGTTTAGCTGAAAACGTAATTTCCTATCTTGGCCCATTTGTTCACGAAGATTATTCGATGATAAAAAAAATACACATGGTTCGATGTGGCAATCGAGTTACATGGGTTGATTACAAGTCGGGTTAAAGTAAGTAGTTTCACTAGATTTTTATTTTTTGAGAGTATAATAAAATAGAAAACTCTAAAATTTTACATCTTAACTATGTACAAAGTATTATATGTATTTTTAAGAAAAATAAATAAATAATATTAAGTGGTGGATGAATGATGGGTGAGTTTTCATCCCGCCCACCATTCATTCGTCATCTGTATCATCTATCCGTCATCGGGTGAAATTAGGATCCCTATTTGTCCCCTTATTAATCTAATATTGTTTTCAGGACAAAATGGGTTAAGTTAATATAGGGCAACAATTCGGTTAGGGCAGTTTAGGTCGAGTTTAAGTTGGGACAAATATGATATTTTTCGGTATTAGTTTTAACCTCGAGTAGAAGTGTTTTTTGGAAAATTTTGGTAATTTATAAAATGAAATGTATAGTAGTTACTTCTACCGTTCCGGTCAATAGTTATCATTTCCATTTTTTGGTATATCAGTCAATAGTTATCAATTATATTTATAGAATATATTAACCCATGTGCAAGTGGTAGGGTTGAGAAGCAATATTATTAGTAAATTACTCTATCTCACAACTCCTTAATATTTGTGCCAAAACTAAATGATAACTAATGAGTAGGAAGAAGGGAATATAATTATCACTATGTATTGCTTAAGACGGGTCGACCCGTAAGAAAAGAGCATAATTATCACTATGTTTTGCTTAAGACGGGGCGACCAGTCTAAAAACTTTAGACGGGTCAAGCCCCCTCACAAGAAATCAAGTGGGGCAAGTTTGGTTATCCTCCCACTTTCCCACTTGCTTTCTTGTGAGGAGGCTTGACCCGAATAAAGCTTTTAGACGGGTCGTCCCGTCTGAAATGAGAATTTATGAATAATTGTAGTTATTATAATTATACAAGTGAGTTATTAAAAATAAAATAAAAACCTTGATCATAATTTGTAAGGTTATAAGCAAGACTAATTGAATTTAAATTATATGTAAGTCGAGTCTCAAATTAAGGTTTATTCACTATATTGAATTAATTAATCACGCTCATTTATATGCTTATGAATATAAAGATATCGCCTCCTATTACGACCCGTGCATTTTCTGCACGAGTTTAAAACTAGTCATAAAAGTATTTACTAAGAGTAAGAAATTGTTCGCATTTATTGAAAATGAGCATTTTTAACTCATGATTAATCAAAAGTCAAAACATAATCACTATATTTAATCATTAGTTTTTTTTTATAAAAGTGAAATATCTTAAATACGACTTTAATCCAAATTTACTCATTATTTTTTACATATTTTTTTAATAACAAAATTGTTATAAATAAATATAAAATAAGAGTAATATACATAGAAAAAGAGCGTAAAGCGAAGATAGGTTGTAGTTATAAGAAAAATATTTATCATTATTTGTAACAATTTTGAAAAAAACAAATCCGTGCAATTTGGTCATTATTATATTCCTATTGATCCTTGATTTTTAAGGCTTAATTTGTTTTTTATTTAAATAGGACCCCCATGTTCTCCATACATATTTAATTACTCTCTTTTACTTTCACTAATTAATTACTCTCTTTTCTTCTTTTTTCAACTAATCAAAATACATAAAATTAAAACCCCATATATGAAACTAATAATTTGCTAAAATATTAAAAATAAATAAGGAACATGTAAAAGTAGATTAAAAAAATTATAAAAATAAAAACAATTTTCAAGTCTTAAATTTCAAAAAATTAATAGAAAGTTTTTGCAATCTTAAGACGCCAAAAAATTAAAAATGCATATATAAACCGAAAAAGTTAATGAATGACAAAAATCAAAGTACTAAAAATCAGATGTGTTTGGTTGAAAGTACAACAAACTCAACTGATTAATACTTATTAAATATAGACAATAGAGAATATAAGTAACTACGCTTTTAGCTGAATAGCATTCTTTGGACCGTACTCCGTATTTCTAACATGGAACAAGGGGACCGACCTAATACACAAACTAATAAAAATATTATAATGGAATTTAAATGTAAATGGCCACCCATATATGTGTAATCTTTATAAATGAGTTTTTTTATGCGAGTCTACGCCAATTACTTTCACGTTTAGCATACTTAATACACGTTTTTTTAATTTTAAACTATTTAGTTCATATATCCAATTATGATAATACGACCCGTGCATTTTATGCACGGGTTTAAAACTAGTATGTTCAATAGACACATTCCTATTTTACAATACAACGGATTCTTGCATTTCCGAACCTATGTGAGTAACGACTATTAACGGCTATATTATATCTCTACACTTTATTTTATTATCTCTCTTACTCTTCATAAATACCTACTCCATCCAATTTAAATTCAATGAAAGTTCCATGATAGAAAACCATTGATTAAATTTTCACCATGAATATATCAGCTTGAAACTTGTGATAATACGGCTGATTTTAGGTCCAAGGAATAATAAATCAGCTTGATAAATTCAGATTTCAAGATATATTCCTCTTATCCAATTAAGGCCTACACAGACATCTGCGTTTACAAATATTTAGCCGATGTACCGTGTACGGGTGCTACGTTTAACCTCTCCCTTCCCTCCACCATACGATCACAGCAAAACTGGTTGCAACATAGAGACACCGTCACGGACGAATATAGGAAACCATAATCAAGCCAGACAAACCGTATTCTTGTATCTTCCAACAAATCTTAATACGCATCTCAATTCTCAATAGCATTGACGTACATCAAATAAACCATTTCTATATAGTTTTTGAAAAATTCAATAAGAGATTAAACAGCTTTAGTTTTCATGTTCACCCGAGTAAAAAAATACCCATACATGTTCTCATTGTAAACTCAAAGTGCTCACAAAATGTCCTACGCAAGACTTACCAAAATTCAATACACAAGACACGTCCACAACGAGCACACACGCTTTTTCCGAGCATGGTTACAGTACCACATCAAGCCAGCTTCTTGTCTTTCTGTTGACCTATCGGAATCTTGCTCAGAACCTTCTCCTCAAAGACCACATACTGTTTCTTGATCTCAATCATAGCCTTCTCACCAAAAGCGTCCACTTGATCCTCGTATTTTTCGTACATAACAGGCAAGGTGTGAAGCAGAACAAAGCCTTTTGTCAAGCCCGACAAAGAAAAAAACAGAGGGTCAGAGTCTGTAGACGTGTGTATATATACCAGTATAAGTAAGAAATGAAGGAGTGTTTTACTGGGCATTACTTATGTAGAACAAAGTTAAGAAATTGCAGGAGCTGCCGAAGATCGAGAAAACCCACAAGCCAGCAATCACCTGATCACCATATACATTTTCATACAAGTCAGAATTATCGAATACAGCATATTCGAATGATAAAATAGATATGGTTATAGTCAGGGGTCAACTTACAGCAAGAAACTTTTTCAGGTCCCTTCCTGAAGCAATCTCGCGAATAGAAGCAAGTCCCCGATTGATCACATAACTCAAGGCCGATGCGATTTCCAGGATAGGGCCTTCAGGAATGAGTACTTCAGGAAATTGTGGTGGAGACCTGTAAAGAAACCAAATAGGTAAGAAAAAATTTGGTAATACTTTATAGTTTATACTTTGTACCTATCAAACAAGAAAAAGAATTCCAAGTCCAAAATGGATTAAGATTGGTAATAAAGAATCATCGTACAGAATCGTCAATGTGCAATGGTATATACAGAGAAAACGCAAAAAAAAAAAAAAAAAAAAACATAATACCAAACGAGGCAAGAAAGGAGAGAAAAGCTGTATTAACAGTAAATGATTGCAAGATCGAGGGCGTACTTGTTGATGAAAGTTGAAGCATTGGACCAGAGGAATAGCACAGATAGAGTTAAAATGAGGAGATGGCAGATCAGAGTGAGCAAGTGGTACCCAAAAACTTCAAACAGCATCCACACAGCCGTGACTGAGCCAAGAACAATTGCAGAAATTTTCTTGTCTCTCCATAGAAGAACATCAGCAGCTGCCGTGTGAAGCACTCGTTAGCAGAATTTTATAAAAACGTAACTACGGTAAGACATAAGAATGATATACGATTTGTAATTTCTCATTGAAAAAATATACTCCGATATATATAAAAGAACAAGGAATAGAAGATTCTAAGGCTATAATCATTAATATGTTTCCTTCGATTGAACATTAATCAAAATCTGGGAATGTCACAAGAGATACTTTGCACTTACAATGACATAATCCTTTTCAACAAATAGTCCTCCAAAGTTTTAACAAGCTCAAAGCAGTTGTAAGTTGTAACTTCACAAGAAGCTTTCGTTGTCCCCACATTTTATTTCATCGGAAATCAAATATCACTCCATAGACATACTCTACTTTTCTAACAAACTTATCTCTATTTCTTCGACAACTTGGCAAAAAGTAGTGACATTCACAGGCTACTTTACATCACATTTGTCAGTTGTCACAACCTCAAATGTCTATTTCGTCAATTGATTTACAACTCAAAAGCATCATTTATTAAAGACACGACAAATCTAATCATACCAATTTCCGTCATTTTACGAGAACTAACCGAAGTTTTGATTTTGATCAAACACTACCTAAAAGTACCTCTTTTTGTTAAACACTATCAAAGTCTTTCTCCTGGCAGAAAAAGAACAGAAAAAGAAAAACAGAGGCGTTCACTTGCCGATATTATAACCTTCATGTTAAATTTTGTTGTACTATTCTATACTAATGGTTAAATTCTTCTCCAAAAATGATGGAACATAATACCAGAATGATGATAAAGATGGATAATAACTGAGGTTGACGATAAGATAGTATTGGGGAAAATAAAAAGAAAGTTAGGAAGTTATCTACAAAATAGAAAGAAATCTAGGTAGCTTCCTGGATAAAGAAAAGAAAAGAAGATTAGTACATGTCGGACACTTGACCTTTTACGTCGGAACATCGATTTTGGAAGTCACCGGCAAAAGGTGTTAAATCTTAGGTAGTATTTAGCATAAAAATAGAACTCTGGATAATTTTCGCAAAATGAAGTAAATTTTAGGTATCGTTTGACAAAAAAATCATTCGAGAATTTGACTATTTTGAGCATTTTACCAAATGCAACTACTTGTATTTCACTAATCCGCTAGACTGCAGCTCCAGGAAGGCAGGAACCACTACCATATGATCGCCATTACGATATTCTAGTCAATCTAAGATCTATTCACGATCGCCATTACGATATTCTAGTCAATCTAACACCTTTCTCTTTTCAATCCAAGACCTTAAAAACATAATCACGTTGACTTTGGAGAAAAATCTAGAATCTGCTAAATCTTGAAACAGCATTTCAAACCTTCAAATTTAATTCTAAAATCATAATAACACAGCAGATCTATCATCACCACGAGTCCAAACTATACCTCTGATCGTCGCAAAATCGACGAAAATATTTGATCTCCAAACATAAAATCTGTCAAACGAAGTTACATACGGAGTACAAATCAACAAATCTGACGAGCTACAATCAATCACGCTCGATCGTCTCGAAACTAAACGAATTCATCAAAATAATAAGATAGAACATTCTAAAAACTGTAGCGAAGAAAAGATCACATGAATTCGTCAAATCATCTCAAAGATCAAATAAAATTTCGCAAATCTGAACAAAAACTCTACAATTAAACACAAAATTAACATCTAAAACAGGATTTCACAAATAATCAATGAAATTGCAATAACATTGCAGAAACTTGAAAAGCTGAAATGAAGAACAAAAAAAACGTATCGAAAGAGAAGAAACGTACGTTTACCGCCACCTAGAACTTTATGAACAGGTTGTTGACGGCCGAAAAGACGATAAACCTTAGATTTGAGCGAAGAATCGGAAGGTTTGTAATCATCGGTATCAGAATCAGAAGATGAAGAATCGCGATGATGAATTTTCTCGGAGATCTTCTCCATTATTGATTCTCCTTTATGATGTTCTTCGTGATGTTCCGCCATTGTTGATAAAAAGAGTTAAACCTTGGACTTGAGATTTCTTTCTCTCTCTGCAGACTTCTCTCCCACTGCTATGTAAAAATGAGGTCCGATTTTCTGTTGTTTGCTGCTTGTTTTTATTCGGTTCATTGAGTATATCACACACACGTTGTAGTACAACTAACGATCTGCTTTCTAAACCGTATATCACTAGCACTAGGTAGTGGGGCGGGTGCAAGTAGAGGTGGCAATCGGGTCAGTCGGGTCGGGTTTGGGTCGGGTCATGTCGGGTTCGGGTCGTATCGGGTTCGGGTCATATCGGGTCAGACAACCCTTTCGGGTCGGGTCGGGTCGGGTCGGGTTCGGGTCGTTATCGGGTCGGGTCATTTTCGGGTCAAATGATACATCGGGTCGGGTCGGGTTTGGGTCGGGTCGTAATCGGGTCAGGTTATTTTTTCGCAATATTTCAATATTTTTCCATTAAATCTAGTTTTAAATTATTATTTGGTCGAATTAATTCATTATTAAGTCAAACATATCAATTTAAACAACAAATCACTTTCATTTTGATCATTATTAAGGTTAATAATTGTCAGAGCGTCAATTTAATCGGGTCAATATCGGGTCGGGTCAATGTCGGATCGGGTTCGGGTCAGGTTCGGGTCACTGATTTTCGGGTCGTCAACGGGTTACGGGTCGCCATCGGGTCGGGTCGGGTCGGTTTCGGGTTGCAGTATTCTCGGGTCGGGTCGGGTCGGTTTCGCTCGGGTTTCGGGTCGGGTCACTCGGGTCGGGTCAGACTTGCCAGCTCTAGGTGCAAGTATGCTTCGTTGGCTTGGGCGGATTACTCTCTTCCACTTCACTTGCCCTGCCCTAATGACATTTTTATCCGTTAATGTGACAATTTAGTCCCTTATCTTTATTCAATGGTAAAATTAGTGTCTTAATTTCAATTGTAACAATCAAACTCCTTAACTCTAACAAAAAGTGAAATTTAACCTCAATTTTTTTTGTTCACTAAAATCTCAACAAAAAAATTATTCTATATTAATATCATACAATGAATAATACATATGTAAGTTACTAATTTTAACTATATTAATTTATATGTATTTAAGTATTTATCTAAAGAATAATTTTATATTCATCTATAATAAACAAAATAAAAATATAATAAAATTTCATGAACTATTCTTACAACTAATCCAACATCAAAAAAAGAATGTAAGGCCCAAAGAGGGTACTCAATCCAAGCCCATTTATTATAAATGCACTTAGCAAACCCTCTCTTTTCCCTCAACCGTCGACATTAGATTTGGTAAATGTATCATCCGAGTTTGGTACAAACAATGGATCAGTTCAAAATTAGGTAATCACGGGTAACTCACAGCCGGGACAATTAAACAAGTCACATTGTCACACAATTTCGAATCAACACGTCTTACCATGGGCTCTGATACCATGTTAAATTTTTTATCGGGCCTGGGCAGCACCCGTACTGAGAAAAGAGAATCCACTTTATAAATCCAAAGACTCTAAAACCAATTGGCAATAAAGGGAGTAAGACCCTGTTCTTTTGGACTTAATTTCAGTTCCTATAAGTTCAGTTCAACTTCATTAAGTTCAGTTCAGTTCAGTTTCATTAAGTTCAGTTCAGTTCAGTTCAACTCTATTAAGTTCAGTTCAGTTCAGTTCAGCTCAGCTCAATTAAGTTCAGTTCAGTTAAGTTAAGTTCAGATTACTTTTATTTCAACATTATTATGATTATTATTCTTACCATTGTTATTATTATGTTAATTCATTTAATATTCTTATTCTTATTATATTTATATTTTTAAAAAATTATTTTATTACTATTATATCACCGTTATAATTATTCTTTATATTATTATATTTATGTTTAATAAATTTATTTATTCTTATATTATAAAGATTAATGGAAATATTAGTATTATTAATATTTATTAATATTATATTTTATATTTTATTGATATATTCATTATTATGAATATTATTAGAAAAATATTTATTATTAATATTATTATTAATAATAGTAATAATAATAATAATTATTATTATTATTAT
>JAIUZE010018120.1:0-48114 GCA_022085475.1 Heliosperma pusillum
CCTCGTGTCTTAGCTTTACCGGAAGGGAGTGATAACTTTGAAGTATATACGGATGCGTCGAAGTGTGGATTAGGTTGTGTGTTGATGTAGAATGGGAATTTGATAACGTATGCTTCGAGGTAGTTGAAGACTTGTGAGGAGAACTAACCTACTGATGATCTAGAGTTGGGTGCGGTGGTTTTTGCATTGAAGATTTGGAGGCATTATTTGTATGGAGCTACCTTTAAGGTGTTTTCAGACACAAGAGTTTGAAGTACATCTATACTCGATCAGAAAGAGCTAAATATGAAGCAGCGACGGTGGTTGGAGCTGATCGGTGATTATGATATGGAGATTTTATATCATGAGGGGAAAGTTAATGTGGTTGCTGATGCTTTGAGCCAGTAGAGTGTACATTATTTGTATACTGAGATGTCCTTGATGCGTTTGAGGAAGATAACTATGACTGAGGCACATTGTACTCCTTATTCGCTTAATCCGGGTTGGGATAAGTTGTATAAAGATCTAAAGAAGACGTTTTGGTGGCCGAGGATGAAGAAGAATGTTGCTGATTTTGTGGCAAGATCTTTAACCTATCAGCGAGTCAAAGGAGAGCAGCAAAGACCGTATGGTAAGATTCAGTCTTTTAAGGTTCCGGAGAGGAAATTGGAGTCTATATCTATGGATTTTGTGGTTGGACTTCCGAGATCGCAGAAGGGAAATAATATGATTTGGGTGATAGTGGGTCTCTTGCCCAAGTCAGCTCATTTTAATCCTATGAAGGACACTTGAAGCAAGATTGAGTTAGTTTTGGCATACAGGAAGCATGTGGTGAAGCTGCATAGAGTACCTAGCGACATTGTGTCCGATCTCGATGCAAGGTTCATCTTTCGCTTTTGGAAGGAATTGCAAGAGCTTATAGGACAACATTGATGATGAGTACATCTTTTTATCCTGCGGAGGATGGCCAGATAGAGAGGACGATCAAGACTTTGGAGGATATGTTGAGGGCTTGTGTGCTATCTTTTGGTGGGAGTTGGGAGGATTAGCTGGATTTGATCGATTTTTCGTACAACAACATCTACTATGCTAGTATTGGGATGACACCATTTGAAGCTTTGTATGGGAGAAGATGCAGAAGTCCAGTGTGTTGGGATTATAATTCTGAGGCCATAATTCTAGGGCCACAGATGGTTCAGGACATGCTCGAGCAAGTGAAATTCATTCGCTAGAAGATGAAAGCAGCGCAAGATTGTAAAAAGAGTTATGCATATATTCATCGTCGAGATATCGAGTTTCAAGTGGGTGACAAAGTCATTTTAAAGGTGTCACCTATGCGTGGGGTGATGAGATTTGGGAAGAGGGGCAAGATAAGCCAGAAGTTTATTGGTCCTTATGAGATTTTGGATCTTTATTGGAGAGGTGTCATACCGTTTAGCCTTACCATCTGCTCTTGACCGGGTCCATAATGTGTTTCATGTGTCGCAGCTGCGAAAGTATGTGTAGAGGCCGAGACCATTGAGCTTGATGAGGCACTTACCTATGTTGATGTGCCAAAACAGATCTTGGATCGAAAGGTGCGCAAGACTATGAATGGGGAGAAAACTCTATTCAAGGTGTTATGGTCTAACCATAACGTGGAAGAAGCTACTTGGCAATCTGAAGATCCATGAGAGAACGTTATCCGCGCCTGTTTGAGGAGGTATGTTCGGTTACGGGTCGTAACCTTGTTCTAAATGGAGGGGGGAGGAGATAAATGCGTTATGTTTTGGTAGTCATAGCGTACTTGTTGAGTATTTGATATAGTAGCGAGTTGTATTGGTCTTATAGTTGTTAGGTGGAAGTTTGAGTAAGGGTCATAGAGTTGGTGTTGTGGTGCAATGTTGTGTTGTAATTTTGTGTTATAGTCTATGGTAAGGAGTATGAGTTATGAACTTCGAGGACGAAATTCGTTCTTAAGGAGGGAAGACTGTAATACTCTGTATTTCTAAGTACCTTTTATTTGGTCGAGTAAGGGTCACTCGACCGAGTGTTTTGTATACTTAGGCGAGTAGAGTGTATTCGGCCAAGTGTGGTTCACGTGCCAGTTAGGCAGCCTTCTGCCTAGTTGGCACTCGGCCGATTGAGTGTGCACTCGACCGAGTGCGGGGTACTCGACTGAATTCTTATTGCACTCGACCGAGTGCACCAGTCTACGAGATTATTTTGGGTGGTTTGATTATGGATATTTTGGAGGTATTAACGCTTGATTCAACGAGTTTACTATTCTTTATCAAACCCTAATCCTTTTAAACTCTATATAAACCTCTCAAGCATCTTTAAATATTCCAACCCGGATCGGATTACTTCTTGTATGGTAATTTCATTTGGTAAGTGATTCATCTATTTGATTTATTGATTTGTTTATTAGAAGATTACTTTTGATTCCTTGATTGTGATTACGTGCGTATTTGCTAAAAAGGTAGGGTTTTCCTACTCAGTGCCTTGTATGTTAATCATTGTGATGAGATATGTTATTGTGATATTGATACTTGTTGATGATGATGATAGTGTTCGGAGATTGGAGTTTGGGTGGTTACTTGATTACCATTTTCGCTGTCCGCCGGGAGACGAACCACACCCTGAGTTCGCCTCTCGTAGCTCTTCTGCTACGATGGGGATGTGGACATTAATGTTCCGGGAATCTCACTGTGGTGAGATGGAATTTCGATGTGCAGTGCTAATGTCCAGAATCAATAGGTAGTTTCCAGGTTAGGGTGGTAACATGATGTTGCTGAGGTGACCGATGCGAAGGGCCTCCGGTTTCTATTACTTTGATGTTTACGTTTTTGTCTCGTACATTGATTGGCTTATGGTGTACTAACCCCGTATTTTTTTTTCTTAAACTATTGTGATCCATTGGGGAATGGTGAGCAGGTAATCAACAGGTAATTCGGAGCTCGTGTTGGGAGTTGATGGGATCGCTGATGTAGTGTCATAGCTTCTGCTTTAGTAGGCTCATCGACATTGCATTTATTTATCTTTACTTTACTAGTTGGATTATAGTTTAAGACGGTATGCCGTCTGGTTTTAGAATGATGTAACTTTGATTTAAACACTTGATTTAATAATGTATTGTTCTATTATGGTTGATTTGATATGTACTACCTCGGGCAACCGAGATGGTAACATCCCGGTGTACTAAGGAGGTCTTGTAAGGCTCTTTGGTATATGGGCGCGTTACATAAGTCTGGTGCAGAGAATGTGGTTGCTGACCTTTGGCGCGTTTGAGATATGAAGGGGGAGATGCAATCCCCATTTATGATTCGTTCGCTGATGATCATCTCCTTGCCATAACCATGTAGACTCCATGGTTTACTGACTATGCTTATTATTTGGTTGGGGGGGATTATGCCTCCCGATCAATCTTATCGGTAAAAGAAGAGGTTTCTACACGATGTCAAGCGGTACTTTTGAGATGATCCTTATCTTTTCTGAGAGTGTGCCGATGGTAGTTATCGACGATGCATTCGGAGGGTGAGGTACATGACATCCTTTCTTATTGTCACTCTTCTCCTTATGGTGGTCATCACGGTCCCTCAAGGACGTTTTCTAAGGTAATGCAGTCGGTTTTTTATTGGCCGATTATTCTCAAGGATGTTACTACTTTTGTCCGTTCTTGTGACGTGTGTCAAAGGACGGGTAATATTTTGCAAAGGCATGAGATGGCTCGAACGAGGATTTAGGAGGTTGAAATTTTTGATGTTTGGGGTATTGACTACCAAGGGCCATTCCCATCTTCTCATGGGAATCAATTTATTTTAGTAGTGGTTGACTATGTTTCAAAATAGGTGGAAGCCATTGCCACTGCCACTTGCGATGCCAAGGCATTTATTAAACTATTTCAAAAGGTTATATTCCCACGATTCGGGGTCCCTCGTGCTCTCATTAGCGATGGAGGGAAGCATTTTAATGAATGCCATCTTAACACTTTCTTGAAGAAATATGGCGTTCGACATCGTCAACGGTTAAGCTATCATCCATAGACATTGGGCAGCTAGAGGTTTCTAATAGGGAGATTAAGTCAATCCTTTAGAAAGTTGTGAGTAAATCAAGGAAGGATTGGAGTCGTAAGCTCGATGACACTTTATGGGTTTACTGAACTACTTTTAAGACTTCAATAGGTGCTTCTCCATATCGGTTGGTTTATGGCAAGGCATGTCATTTGTCGGTAGAACTTAAGTATAAGGCTATGTGCGCCATTAAGCAGCTTAATATGGATCCCTTACTAGCGGGTGAGAAACGACTTATGCAATAGAACGAGCTCAATGAATTTTGATTGCATGCCTATGATAATGCTAGGGTCTACAAGGAGAAGAAGAAAAAGTGGCACGACAAGCATATAATGCACCGGGAATTTTGAGTTGGTGATAAAGTATTATTATTTAACTCCCGTTTGCGTTTGGTTCCACGTAAGCCGTCGACCTTTTCACTCTCAATAATTCCCATGATTTTGGGGTACCACGGACGTGCGGGACCGTCATAAACCAGTGCTGGTCGGGAGGCAACCCGACATTTTAGTGTAGTTTATATGTATATTTTATTTAATTTGCATTTTAGTTAGTAGTTATATTAATTATTAATATTACGTCTTTATTAATTTAGATTTTGAATGTTAGGTTTCGTCTAGGATAGTTAATATGGGTCTATTTGATGCTAAGAGTGAGGTGAGGGAGAGAACTAACAATATTATCCCGTCTCTTGCAGGTATAAATTTAGAGGAATATTTAAAGAAAAATAATACGGAAGAAAAAGTCGGAGATAAGAAGGTTGCTCGATTGAGCACTATCCTCTTGCTCGATCGAGCACTATCCTCTTGCTCGATCGAGCACTATCCTCTTGCTCGATCGTGACGGTAGTACACAGCCACATCCAGAAATCAGAAATTGAAAACCAAGAAATTTTAGGTTGCTCGATCGAGCAATAACCCTTTGCTCGATCGAGTTGGGTCCAGCCAACCAGTTCGAATGTTGTTTTGAGGTTATTTTCCCAAAATTCTCTCACTTGTTCTTCATTATTTCGACTTCTATCTCTCTCTCTCACCCATATTCTCTCAAATCTCCCTATCAAACACTAATATAACATCATTTACTCATCGATATATTATCAACAATCATCATCTTACTTATTTTAAGCACAACCTACGAAGAAATTGCTCATATTGATCTCTATTTTTGCCTAAAATGTGAATCTAGGGTTTGCTTCTGATTCTTTGATTTTGTGTTTTTAGTTGTTGTTTATTGCATCGTTCCTTAATTATTTAGCATTTAATCGCTCTACCATTGCTTATTACTCCGTCTTACTTGCATTTTAGACTCGAAATTTGAATTTTTCGAACCTAGGGTTTGCTAAACCGGTTTTGTAAGTATTTTGTGGTGTTTGTATGATTTATTTGCTTCAATTTCATCATGCCTAGACAAGCTGGAAGTAGTAAGCGACCTAGGGAATCCCGTGTCGTCCCACAACCTAGGGTAGCGGCAATTCCTAGCATTCCGACTTACCCATGGATTGTCTTTCGTACCCAAGCTCAGCATGACAGATTTTTAATGCTTGAGGGTCGCCCTATGAACCCTACCATGTGTGTATGCCCCGCCATTTTGAATGCCCTTTGTTTGGGTAATGTGTTTTCAAATGTTTGACCGAATCGGGTTGGGTGGGTTCTACTCCCTTAATGAACTCTCTTATTGACCATTGGCACTCGAATTCCTTATTTAGTTCCTATTATTGGGAAGAAGGTGAGGAGAGTCTCTTTTCGACTGATGAATAGGGATTTTGACTTATCTTATGCTGAGTTATCGGGATATTTGTGTCTCTCTGTCGGTAGTGATGGTGATTGGACTGTTATTCCTTTCGGCATTCAGCCCGTTGAGTACATTTATTTGTTTAATGGTCTTTCTAACCCACGTGTTAATGTTATGGCTGTGAATGATGCGCAACATCCTTGTTTAAATTTGTTTCTCCGATTACTTAGCTTTATTTTGTTTGGAAAGAAAGATTTCAGTAAGCTCAATTCTCATGAAGTTCTAATGCTTGCATCTACCCTTAATCCAAAGCATGAGAATTTATTTCAGTTTAGACTAGCCGCCATTGTATGTTTTTCTTTCTGGAGAATGGACTCACCCACCCAAAAATAAATAGACTGTGGGGCTTTAGTCACACGATTGGCTAGGCGACTTGTTAGGTTTGGGGGAAACCGTAGATACACACCTATGACCGATTTGCATGCACCTAGGGTCGACGAGGAGTACTTACGCCATACGTTTTACTGGATTAATGCGTTAAGTGACGCTATATATCAGTGGCGGGTATGGGGATCACGGTGGATAGCTCTTTCCGATATTAACAACCGTCTACCTTCTACGGAGCGGTCGCCCTCACATTATTATGAGACCGGACCGTACCCTCCCCCCCCCCCCCCCCCCCCCCCCCCCCCCGTTCTTATGTGGTACCACCCGAGCTTGTTTTCAATTTAGAGGAGGCACATCGACCTCGTCGTCAGATCGCTCCTTCACCTCATACTCGTGCCACCATACTCCGACTCCAAAACTCACACCGACTCCTTTCCCTTACCCTCCCCCTGCTTATACCTTTGAGCCGACTTTGGAGAGGGAGTTTAGGATACACCAAGGGATCAAAAATGACTTGGTGATAAGAGGGCTTTGGGAGAGCCTTAGGAGGACGGATATTAATGCTAACGCCAGTTGGACTCCACCAAGCTACTATCGAGGTCCTTGTGACGAGAGTGGTGTGTTAGATAATTATGGGGTAACCTCTCTGCAGATTTCCCAGGATTTAAGCCATGAGTATGGTTGTTTGGGTCGTCAGTGGTACACTCCGATTAGGCCGGATGAGCCAGTTGGTGGTTTCACAAGCCCTACTTTTGGTAGGGGTCGTGGTGGTGATGGGGCGAGTACATCTGGTGCTCGTTGAGATGATCCAGAGCTTAATGTCATCCTTGATGAGTTTGACGATTATGAGGAGGCCATTCATGGGACTAGCGATGATTTTGGTGAGGATGAGCAATAGTGACGGCTGGTAATTACGTCCCCCATTTTGCAGCTGGTTTGGGGGACTCTATGTCTATACATCAAGTATTATCTATCCTTGTATTTCCTTTTCTTGTATTTTACGTAGTTGTAAGTTTTAGTTCGCCTTCCCTTTTGTAAGATGTGTCCTTTAAGTTGCTATTGTTGGATTTGGTTGTGATTGTTGTGATGTTAGCGTCACATTAAGGACACTGTGACATTTAGGTTTAGGGGGGAGTCTTTATTTATGTCGTGCGTTTTAAAAAACACCATAAAAATTCAAACATTCAAAAAAATCCAAAAACATGTTATTTGTTATTTATTAGGTTTAACATATTTTGTTCATTAGGTTTGACATATTTTGTTGATAAACCACTTAAATTTCTGAGGTTTATAGAGCTTCCGAGGCCAGGAACATTAACAAACTGGTCTCATTGTCATTAGGTCTTTGAGTGTGGTACTCCTTGTGGAATATGTAACATCAAACTGCATAAGTGTGACATTAGTTTCTTGATACTCTTACGCGTTCGTTTGTTAAGATACATGAGAAAATGCGATTCTTTTAGTTCAAATAATTCTCACATATCCAAAAACACTTAATTTTTATACCCTTATTATTGAGTTCTTTATGTTTAGCTTGTTTGAGCCTTCGGGCTGTTTTATAACCCACTTAATAGCTACATTCCTAGAATTTGCCTACCATATCGGGACAGTCACAGTTGCTTATTTTTCATGCCTATCTTGCTACTATGATTGGTGTGGGACTTATATTGTCAAAGGGTGTATTACGTTTTTGTTAGCAATTGTGTATTATTCTCTATGTTGAGAAAAGTTGTATGAAGCAAAAGAAAAAAAAAAAGAAATTCGAAAAAAAGTGATGAAAAAGAAAAAAGAAAAAATAAGTTGTTTCAATTGATTTATTGAAGGGAAAATGAAAGGAAATTTGCTAGAGTCTAATGCATATTTAGAGAGTACTTTTTATATCTCTCTTGTGTTGTCAAAATTTAAGATGATTTCTCTAGGTGGGTATTAATTTGTGCTTAATATTGTAGAATTAGTTTGGTAAGTGTCGTTGCGACTACCGGTCTTAGCCCCACATTCCAATACGTGCCTTGGCACAACCCTTCTATTCCTTCACCCATTAGCCTCCATTATTGTCCTGGATACATGTACTTTGTTCTTTTATTGCGAATGCGTATTAGTTGGGGAGATTATTGTCACATTAGAATGCATGCATGTTTCATAAGTTGAGTTAGTGTTTTTATTTCTATCTATCTTTACAAAACTCACCTTATAAACACATTTGAGTATATGAATGAATCCGCGAGAATCCGACTTATTTGTCTTGCAAGATCGAAAGGTACTTGGTTTTGTCGAATACGGTGTCATGTAACATATCATGATTTGAGCTGCGTTTTCTGTTGCCCATGCCAATGAATTTTTGTTGTTGGTACATTTTTGGTCATGACTTTGTTATAGATATGGATGACTCGGGATTTGTATGTGCATAAGCATTAGCTATGAGATTCTTCATTTCACCATTTGTATGATTGTCCTTGTGTATCGGTTAGTGCTTTGCTTGTGGACAAGCAAAGGATTGGTTAGGGGGAGTTTGATGACAACTATTTATATGCATGTTTTATGCTTCCCTTAGATACATAAGAGTCGACTAATCGTCATTCCTTGCTTATTTCTATGCTATTTAGCTAGAATATAGATTATACCGCTTCTATTATGTTTTAATACATATTGGATGTATTTGGAGCTCATTGCGTTAGTATAGAGCATAGCGTGAAGGATCATAGAAGACTTGGCACGGGAATCGAGAGCATTGGAGAAGAAATGAGGAACAACAAAGAATGGAGCCTGTTTTCATGGATGCTCGATCGAGCGAGAAGCTCGCCATTGCTTGATCGAGTCGTGCTGATGTCATGCTCGATCGAGCAACCTAGCGTTGAACAGCTTTCGTGTTTCCTAATTTTATTTTTTAGTTAATTAGTATGTTATTATAAAAGGAAAACTCGTCTTTCATAATTAGGCTACGCTTTTAATCATAGAAACAACTTAGAAACTATAATTTTATTAGCTTTGCTACTGGATTGATTAATTCAGACTATTTCTTAAGTTCAAACTTGTAATCGGTATTTCACTAATTTTCTTTCGTCAGTTATTATTAGATCGCTAATTATTCTTTGTTCAACCTTTTTTATTCATTGTTAATCATGTTTACCTTATTTATTATCGTTGTTAATTACATTTTTATGAGTAGCTAAAATCCTATCTAGGGTTGAAAGGGGATTTAGGATTGTTAGAAAGGGGTAGATTAATTGATTGATTTGTAATCGCATGGTTATCGCAAATTGAATAGAACTCGTTTAATGAAAGCGTTTGCATGTTAAATTGTAGATCTGAAGGGCATAATTGAATCGATCGATCTTGTGACCTTAGAAAAATTTATTGCATATTAATTTATTATCCCTCTACCCCTAATAACAATTCTAGTGAACCTGAGACTCTAAACTTTTAATCGTATAGAATTCATCTTTTATTATTGCAGTTAGTTATAGAAAACGAAAAATCAAATCTTATAAATTGTTACTTTAAGACGAACTTAGTTATAGAAAATAGATTAGCACCGCCTCCTTTTGGATTCGATACCTTACTTATCACTGACTATTAGTTAGTACTGAGTTAGGATTACTTTGATTTAGGGAACGCGACTTTACCCTTATTTGATATATTCTTTCTTACCTTTGATCTTTCATGCCTTTATCTTACTAATTGCATATATATGCTTTTGTATTGCTCATGCACATGTATATGATCGACTTCTAAGGGCTTTTGACATTCTTTTTAAAGCATGAGGATGAAGTGTACTATGGAGAAACAAAGTCTAGCACGACTATTTACATGTTTCTCAAAAATTTGTTTTGATGTAATAGCCAAAAAATTCATTTTCACGTTTTTATCGCGTTCTAATTAAAAACAAATTGTGATTTGTCGATTAGATAAAAGGAAAAATTACAGGTTAAGGAAAGAAGGACAAAAGGAGACGATCTTATGTAAAGGTTACATACCTCATCGGGGTTGGTAAACTCGATAGGGGACGTAGCTTCTAAGAGGAAACACAAGAGAAATTGAGAGCAAAGTCAAAGTCCGTAGAACAAGTTAAACCCGATCGGGGACGTGGTTCCCATCGAAATCAGCTCATTGCTGAAAATCCGAATATTGCTGAACACTTCCTAATTTGTCTCTACTCTACTTCTACCTCATTTTCCTTATTATTTCTTCAATTAACCACTAAAACCCGTGCATATGGTTTGTGACATTTTATTATGTTTTTAAACCATCAACTGCTTTTGGACAATTTGGTTTTGATGTAAAAGTTAAGACAATAAGACATTTAATTATATCTAGAATTGTAGTAGCTTATCCTTTGCAGGTACCTTTGGTGCTTTAATTGACTACCCCATTCTTAAGCTAGCTTGGGAGAGGCTTCTACATGATTGTATTTCTTGTTTTCTTTCTTTAGTTCCGTTGTGTCATCCCATTTCCCCTTGTTGGTGATTTTTGTCATTCTTTGTGTTTTTTGCGCTTAAAACCCGTTTTACACATTGAGGACAACGCGTTATCAAAAGTCGTTTGGGC
Source organism: Heliosperma pusillum (assembly GCA_022085475.1). NCBI lineage: Eukaryota > Viridiplantae > Streptophyta > Magnoliopsida > Caryophyllales > Caryophyllaceae > Heliosperma > Heliosperma pusillum. Next base: position 10,692 of record JAIUZE010018120.1, read on the forward strand.
CCCATGCTCCAACCCCTATCCCTTAGGGAAATAATTAAGGACAACTATAAGGTTGAAATAAAGCTTAAATGATAGTTATACATGTCCCCTATCGGGCTTGAAACTTTGGGATTCATATAAAGATGAATACCACGCGAAATATCAATTTTGAAGCTAGAATCATGCATCCCTAATCGGGGACACCTAAAATCGATCGCGGATGTCATAATCTAGCCTTTGGATGTCTCACATACCCCTATTAACTTGAGATTAATGGCCATAAGTGTGGGTTTCCTTTGACGCGGTTTCTAGAGCCTATAAAAGAAGGGGTTTGCTAGCATAAAAAATCATCCAACACAAACATCCAACACAACTTACAACACAATTCATCACAACATCTCTTATATATTTCTAGTTTAGTTTTAGTTTAGCATTAGTCTTAGTTTTAATTTTTTTTATGAATAAGTTGTTCTAAGAATTCAATCAAGCTTTATTTGGAGTTCTCTTCTTTCTACTCATGTTCTTTTTATTAGTATTGGTAATTCTAGTTCTCTTGTTTTCCTTATTTCTTTCTGGATTATAGTATTATCATGTTAATGTTTATACCTTTGTTAGTAGTTAGTTTCATCTTTATAATGATTTAGTAGTCTCTTAATCTAGGGTGTAGGGGAAAGCATGTTAGATTAACATTTTATATTGTTAGACTAGGGTCATGTGAATGATGTATTGTTTCTATTCCATGATTGTAGCTCAAGGTAGTCTTTAAGCAAAAAACACGATTGTTAGATTATACTCCCTCCTAGTCACTCATTTCTTCCCCTTTCCCTTTTACACAAAAATTAAGGAAATGAATTTGGACCACACAAAACACACTACCCCACATACAAATGAATTTAGACCACACAAAACACACAACCTCACATCCAAAAAGGGAAAGAGGGAAGAAAACCCGACTTACCCAATAAGGAAAGAGGGAAGAAATGACCGACTAGGAGGGAGTACTTGTTAAATTCTTTTCCTTAGATCGAAAGGCGGGAAGGGATTTAGACAAAGCATGAATAGTAGGACGACCTAGCAAGAATCGAAAGACCGCTAGGACCCATTCTATGGTATAGTACTCATCCCGCCCAAGGAAGTACTATTTGGCCTAAACATTTAATTACCAATTTCACTACCCTTTTGTTGACAATATTATTATGCTAGTTTACATGTGAAACTCGTTTCCCCTAGATTCTATTTTATATTATTGTTATTAATTTCTATCATTTGCTTTACCTTACAAAACCAAACTTAAATAATCCAACCGGCCTAGATAGAATTCACCATAACAACTTATTTAGTAACTCTTGTCTCCATGTGATCGACCCCTATTTCCCTAACTAAATTTATTTGTTGTTAGCCTAGACTAGGGTAATTTATCTTTGATTGGGTACGCGATGACCCCATTAATGACGACCATTATTCTTGATGTCGCTGTAAATGGGAGGTTCTAGAAAAACATAGATGACGATAAAGCTTGGATCACCATTTGAAGAGATGGCTAAACATACATCTGTATACGGGAATCCGAGAGATAATATTCTACGGAATACTAGTGACATAGTGTCGTGACAGCTAAACTAGAGGCATTGAATGCCAAATTAGACAAAATCAAAAGTTCTCGAGGCTCAGAAAAACAATAACTGGTTCGCGCTATGATACAACAAGAGCTAGTGTGTGAGAGATGCGGGTTAGAGGGGCACTGCGCAGCCGAGTGTATGTCAAAAAAGGAGCAAGTACTTGCTTTTCAACATTATAAGCAATGTACTTCGTTCTCTAAATTTTACAATGAAAGGACTAGGGGACACCCTAATTCTCTTGGAAAAGTCAGAATGTTTTGAACCCCACCCCTCAAACTCAACAACAACAGCAACAAGTGTATACTCCACCACATCGCAATCAACAACAAGGCTTCCAGCCAAAGGCACTATCCTTTCCTCCTCCACAACAAACTTTCACCCCTCCAAGCGAGACAACTGAGCTTAAATCTATGTTCCAATCTTTCATGGTACAATATAACAAGAATGAGTAGGCCAAGGATGCATCTAAAAAGATGCTCGATACCTTAATGGCTCAATTGGCGATAAAGCAAGATACTAGGCAGCCTGATTTGTTGTCATCTCAGTTGAACCAACCACACGATACCGCTAATGCCATAAACCTCAGAAGCGGGTTATCTTACGATGGCCCGGAAATGCCATTGGTTGATGATGAGATTGACAAAGAAAATCATGTTATGGGTGACAAAGATAAAGAAAATGCCTCAAAGTATGAGACTAAGGAGTCTGAAAACACGGAGAAAAAAAAGTCAGTGTTGAATTACTCTCAGGTCGATCGACCATGGAGCCATGTCGACCGATCCCATTTTATAATAACTCTGTATCATCACAAGGTCGATCGACCCCAGGTACAAGTCGACCGACCTCGTCAACAGGTCAATTGACCCAATCTGTTATTCAGTCTAATTCTTCCACCAAAGATACGACGAAGCAAAACTTCCATTTCCAAATCGCTTACGCAACAACAAGGCAAAAAACTAGTTTGGTAAGTTTTTGGAGGTCGTCAAGAATCTGCAAGTAACGGTACCCTTCACTGAATTTATTACTCAAGTACCTTCTTATGCTAAGTTTATGAAGGATATTTTAACTCTTAAGCGGTCTTTTAATGATTTAGAGACCATTAAATATACCGAGTAGTGTAGTGCACTCCTACAATTCAAATCCCCACCGAAATTGAAAGCCCCGGGAAGTTTCTCCATACCATGCACAATAGGTACATATGTCATTGATAAGGCTTTGTGTGACTTAAGAGTTAGCGTTAGCGTCATGCTTTACTCTGTCTGTGAAAAATTGAATATAAGGACTCTTAAAGTCACCAGTGTAATACTCCAAATGGCCGACCGGTTTGTTCAGCGTCCTTTAGGTGTTTTAGAGGATGTTCCGGTTAGAATATGTAAATTCTTTATACCTGTTGATTTTTGCCGTACTTGATATGGCTGAGAATACACATATCCCAATTATATTGGGAAGACCATTTTTACATACAGTTGGCGCAGTAATAGATGTCAAGAACGGCAAACTAACTTTAAAGGTAGAGGGGTAAAGTGACTTTCAATCTCTATAATGCTATGACCAAGCCTATGATAGAGGCTTCTTGCTATGCTATTGACATTATCGATGATATTTGGATTGATGACATTTGTTCGGGTTCCTTACTACATGACCCATTTGAGGCTTTGATATGTTTAGCTTCATGTGTAGATGAGATAAATTTCTACGATGTAGAGACAGATAAGTTTGAAGCTTCGGTGGAAATGTCAGAGCTTCCTAGTGACAAGAGTGATATGTTACTTAGTCTGGGGTATGTTTCCTACGCTGTTGAGGTAACCAACTCATAGCTTTAGTCTATTTCCTCTCATCTGAGCTATGTTTTCTTAGATGAGATTGCATTCCATCTAGTTGTTGTCAGTTCATCTATAGATAACTACCAACTTGATGCTTTTTTGGTAGCTTTGAAAAGAAATAAACAAGCCTTAGGGTACAGTTTGGATGATTGAAAGGTATTAGTCCTGATTTCTGTATGCACCGAATTAATCTTGAGGAGGGTCATCAAACTAGTGTCGAAGGTCAACGTAGGTTGAACCAAAATATACAGGATATGGTGAGAAAGGAGGTCATGAAACTCCTTGATGCTGGCATTGTTTACTCCATTGCTGATTCATGGTGGGTGAGTCTGGTTCAGGTAGTTCCTAAGAAAGGGGTGACGACTGTGGTAAAAAAAATGAGAAAATGAACTAAATGCCGCTACAAAGAAAGACAATTTCCCACTCCACTTCATTGACCAGATGTTAGAAAGATTAGCATCCCATAAGTTTTTCTGCTATCTAGACGGATATTCATATCCCTTATTCATCCTGATGATCAAGAAAAGACCACTTTCACTTGTCCATATGGCGTTTATGCATATCGTAGGATGCCATTTGGCTTGTGCAATGCTCCAGCCACCTTTCAAAGGTGCATGATGGGAATATTTTTTTAGTACATTAAGTCTTATCATAGGGGTCTTCGTGGATGATTTCAGTATTTATGGGTCTTTCTTTTCCTCTTGTCTTACTAACCCCGACAACGTTTTGCAGAAATGTATACAAGTTAATCTGGTATTGAACTGGGAGAAATGTCACTTTATGGTGACTGAGGGAGTTGTCCTTGGTCATTTGGTTTCTTATAAGGGCATCCAAGTTGACCGTGCTAAGGTGATAGTGCTAGAGCAATTGCCACCTCTTGTTAATGTTAAGGGGGTTAGGAGCTTCCTTGGTCATACCGACTTTTATCGCAGGTTCATCAAGGATATTTCTAAAATTGATAAATCACTGACACAACTTTTACTTAAAATGCTCCTTTTGTCACCTGACGAATGCCTTGATGCTTTTAACAGGTCAAAGCAGGCATTTGTTATTGCACCAATCATGCAATCACCAGATTGGGAGCTGCTATTCGAGAGTATGTGTGATGCCAGCGAATATACGACCGGTGCCATTTTGGGTCAAAGAAAGAACAAAGCCATTCACGCTATCTACTACTCTAGTAGAATACTTGACGATGCTTAGATCAAATATGCGACGACTGAAAAGGAGATGTTGGCGGTGGTATACGCTATTGTGAAATTTCGAACTTATTTACTAGGTTCGAAAATCATTATATACACTGACCACGCTACCCTGAAATATCTGTTAGCCAAAAAGGAAGCCAAGCCGCGACTAATTCGATGGATAGTTCTACTCCAAGAATTCGATATAGCTATCCAAGGATAAGAAGGGAGCGGAGAATGTGATAGCTGACTACTAGTCTAGGCTTCATTATGATGATGGTACAAATGTTTTGCCGATCGATGATTCTTTTCCTAATGAGCATCTTATGGCAGTTCAGTCTTGAGAAATTATTGAGACTTCTTGGTTCGCGGACTACGCCAATTATATAGTGGGTCAACAATTGCCACATGATCTTTCTTACCAATAAAGGAAGACGTTTCTGAGTGAAGTTCGGCATTATTTCTGGGATGATCCATATTTATTTAAGGAGTTTGATTACATTCTCTATTGAAGATGGATCCCTTAGTAAGAAACTAGAGCTATTATTGAAGCTTGTCACTCCTCATCCTATGGCGGTCAGCATGGTCCGTTTCGGACGGTAGCTAAAGTACTCTAGTCCGGTTTTTATTGGCCTACCATGTTTTATGATGCGAGAGCATTTGTCACATCTTGTGATGCCCGCCAATACAACGGCGATATTTATAGGAGCCATGAGATTCCTTGGGTTGGTATACTCGATGTAGAGGTTTTTGATGTCTCGGGAATCGATTACCAAGTTCTTTTCCCATCTTCTAGAGGAAACAACTATATCCTTGTTGATGTGGATTATGTTTCCAAGTGGATAGAGGTCGTTGCTTTAATTTCTTGTGATGCTAAGACCGTTGTTTTCTTATTCAATAAAATCATATTCCCACGATTTGGTGTTTCTTCGGTTGTTATTAGTGATTGTGGCATGTATTTTTAGGAAACCCAACTTTCGGCACTTCTAGCAAAGTATGGTGTGTCTCACCGTAGAGGTTTGGGGTACCATCCCCAAACCAGTGGCCAGGTGGAGGTGTCTAATCATGAAATAAAGAAGATTCTAGCTAGAGTGGTTTCTAAGTTAAGCAAAGATTGGAGTATAAAACTAGATGACACACTTTGGGCTTACAGAACTGCCTTTAAGACGCCCATTAGTGCATTACCTTATCGATTGTTCTATGGCAAGTCATGTAATTTACATGTCCAATTGGAGCACAAAGCTTGGGGGGCTATAAAGGAGCTCAATTTTGATCCTAAACTGAGTGGGAAGAAGAGATTGTTACAGCTCGATGAGTTAGCAAAATTTAGGCTCAATGCCTATGAAAGTTCACGTGTGAAAAAGGAAAAGTCAAAAAGGTGGCACGATAAACGAATCATTCCAGGTGAATTTAAAGTTGGTGAGAAGGTGCTACTATATAACAACTTCGCCTCTTTTCTGGTAAGCTGAAATCCAGTTGGTCGGGACCTTTCACTATCACTAAAGTATCCAAGTTTGGCTCAGTGGAAATGGAGAAAGCCGCGAGTAAAAAAATTCAAAGCTAATGGTCACCATGTGAAGCATTATTACGGTTCAGCAGATCAAGTTAGAGTTGTTGCGGTTCTACACTTAGAACCCATTACCCATATTTCTTAAATGAGGTAACATAGGTCGTGTGGGACCTTAAAAACCAGCGCTCTATCGGGAGGCGACTCGATTTGTAAAAACGTTATATGTTCTACATCAATTTGAATTTTTTTAGTTTAAATTTCGAATTTTTTTATTCATTTTTTTTTTTTATACATTAATGTGTGACTGAGAATGAGGGTCTAATACTTTTCTAGTTGGCGTAGGGAAGTAGAGAGAATAAAGCTTATTTGCTTCAAGGGAAAGCGAGAGTGCAACGACGAGTGTAGAATGGCTACCCAATGCAAAAAAAAAGCGTAATCTGAGTAAGGTTGATCGACTCATGATATCTATCGACCTAAGCTACTAGGTCGATCGACCCATGACTAAGCCGGACGACCTCAGCCTTAGGTCGACCGACTCAGTCGCAAACCAAGCCCCTATTATTCGTGTTCTTCCTTCTTTTTCATTATTTTTCTACTTTCTTCTACACGACTATATATAGTATCCCACGTAAATATCTCCAATCCCTCCATTATTGCTTTAATCCACATTATTTGCTTCAATTTTGTGCTTAAGGTTGCTTCACTAACCATCAATCCCACTATTTTTCCCCCAAATTGCAGAAATTCGTAAATTAGGGTTTGTATTTCTGTCTCCAATTTTCGAATTTATGGTGTTTGTATTGTGATATATATGCATTGAATTTACTTTGTGGGATTATCTGTTGCTAGATTGTAGTTTAACCCATTTTTCAGCATAAAACAAAAAGGTTTGATTCATCGTTTTATATTCGAAATAGGTAATCTTTAAGGCGATTTTCTGCATTTAATTGCATTAATGGGGATTATTATGTTCTTAAATTTGAAACCTTTGTGATTTTTCAGGTGTTAATCCCATCACTTACATCTCAACTTCGAAAAAATCACCATGGAAGGAAGGGGAAACGAAGTAGGAGCGGAGAACATGTTACTCGGGGTCGGGGACGCGGTCAAGGCCGCGGCCATGGTCAAACTTCGTCGGGACCGTCTGTCCCGACACCCCCAACAGTACCAAGGTATGAAGTTTTCCCGCAAATTTAGTTCGAGACACCGAAACAGCGAAAAACTTTTATTAACTTGACTGGTATCGCACTTACCCTCTACCCGATTTCTTTGCCCTAACACTTTTATTCAATTGTGTTTTATCGATTATTTGGCTACAATTATAAACGAAACGGGTACGACGGGTTAGTAATATGATGGAGCCGACTATTCAGGAATTAACCTATGAACTCCTTAGCAGCTTTGACTATGAAATTGGAGCAAACCCACCTTCAGTTCGATTTCGTATGTTTAATCGAACCTACACCCGCTCCCTTACTGCTTTTGGTACTTTGGTGGGACATTCTTCTGAGGGGGAAATGTCTCCTCTCCGCTCTCGTTCCCTCCTACATAACTCCCTTTGGTCTTCTATAGCCAACGAACCCTATCCGGACAATAGTAAAAAGTGCAAAGCCACAAAAGTAGGTCACCCCGCTATTCCGTTCTGGTTACGACTTGTGGGTGGCTCTATTTTTGCTCGTCCTGAGTCGAATAATTTGACTACCCCTAAGTTAGACATTCTTGCTAGCTTCCTAAATTTCTATAAGGGTGAACCATTTCAAATCAATGTGACCCACCACTTTGCGTCTCACCTTTCAAGACTTCGTGATAGGGGTTTGAATAATATTGGTTGTGGGGGAAGGTCATCACTTTTATTGCCAAAACAATTCTTAGTAGTCAGTTTTTCACAATTGTACCGACCCTTACACGAGTCGTACGTCACAAGGAGGAGCCCGAGAGTGCCATACGGCTTCATATTAAGTCCCTTATGGGAAATCATCAATGGATTATCAAAGGACCGTCTGACACTTACAAATGGAAGATAGTGAAACATAACTCTATCACGCTTCCATGTGCGAACCTTTATGTTTTAACTCAGACTACCGAGTACACCGATGGACCACCTCGACCTCCTATCCCCACCTTTCACTTACATATTGGCCCTACTGGGTGGCTAACTAGTGAAGTAGGGGTGTCCTCTTCTTCCCAGCAGCAGCCCCACTCTGAGCCTGGCCAGTCATCCTTCCCGGAGCCTTCGGGTTCGTATGAGAGATATCTGGCTAACTATGTGCCCTACCCTCCTTTCGTACCTCCTTCAGTCATGGATGAGGCCACCCGGGACAGCCTTATGCTGCAACTCTGCCACGACGTCTATGGGTTTCAGACTGACCTATCACTAGAAGCTTTCCCAGGGTATGAGGAGTGTGTCCTTGCTGGACATATTGCTCCTATCGATCGTCATCCTTCCTTCTATCGATACCCTCAGGGTATGAGTTCGACGATCCCAAGTCATAGGAACGACTCCACTTAGTTGGTGCTGGTTTGGGGAGGTTTGCTTTTAAAATATTGTTTGTCTTATCATCTCACTTTACTTTTATTGCATTGTATCATCTTGTTTTCTCCATTTCCCTATATACTACTTATGTGGCTTGTTTGCTGATCACAATGGGGACATTGTGTGATTTGGTTTGGGGAGGTATATATTTTGTGCACATTAGTTTCATGTTTATAACATTTCCGCATGTGTTATTATTTGATTTTCAAACAAAAAAATACAAAAAAAATTAGTTAGTTTGTTGAATGAGCATGGAAAACAACTGTGATGACATTGCATTTGTTTAATGTTTTTCCCAATTATCTATGCGTTGACACACTTTTGTACGAGTTTGGTCAACATAGAATCTTGACTTCCTTCTACTCCTTTTATACCAAACAATTAGACTTGACTTATGTGTTGGTAAATACTCAAATTGTGAGATTATAGCCTCCAAAATCGATGACATTCATGATTCGTTTTCATAGGATGTGAGTAGGTCTCCTTATGGAACACGTAATATCCACATGCATAAGAGTGAAATTGGTCCCCTAGTACCTATACGCATTGGGTTTGTGGTGGTCACATATGAGGAAAGGCATTTGTTATTTGTTTATGAGCCTCACATAGCTAAAATGACCTGATGTTTCACCTTATACAATTTTTTTTACAGAAGTACATGGAAAAGTCTACATACGAATGGCTCTAGTCGCAAGCAAATGAGCCATTCTATTATGGTTACGCAGAACAAAGCTTATGCCAAGACAATGGAAAGAAGGAGCAATAATATCAATGTCTTCTGGGATGGCCTTATTCCTCTAATCCGGCTCAGCAATCCTAAGAACTTGAGAGATAACCCTAAGGCAATCGGAGAATATAATCACATGAAGAATACCATGGGTCCCAGCCCATCTCCACCCTTCCATAATGGCCAAGACTTCAACCTGTTCAGACGACTGAAAAAAGAAATAACCTTTGCTAGAAGATATATCATATCCATCAGACCCTTGAAGGAAAAAAGCTAGACTAGATGAAAGGTTTTTATTCCAAGCCGCGTCGACAAAAAGTTTGTCAGGGCAACAAGTAGAAGGATTTCCAATAAGGTGAAAAACAACACCCTTCTTAACATTAAAATTATCTACTTCATGGATAAAATTAAGAAGATGATCCTTAGACGCCCTTGATTTTTTAAGCTCAAGACTCTCAAGAGCCTTGGATAGAATATTTTCATATAAATAAATAGCATTACCATGATTGATAGAACCCCGAAAGAGCGAGGAATTACGGGTGCGCCAAATGGACTAAATCATAGCCATGAAAGAGTGAATTTTCATATTCGAGTCCTTCGACTTAGAGAGGAAACAGATCCACTTAGTGATGCTATATTTTATATCCACTATAGAGTTAACACCGGCTTTAATTCCAAGTCTACTACTAACCGACATTCTCCCAGCAAAATGACAGTCCTTGAAGAGATGATGACTTTTGATTCAATAATCGGAGAGACACGGAAACAACAGTATTTATGAATGATAATGCTCTTCTATCAAACTCATTTCCCATTGAGAGCGAATTGGTAGGAATTCGCCATAGATGAATAGTCCAAGACTCAGGTCCTGGGAGTGACCATAACTTCTTCTTTATGAAGAGTCTTAAACTCTGAGAAAGTCCTTATCTTGTTGGAGTAGGTGTCCTCCACAATAGTGCGCCACATAATAAATCTTATTAAGGAATATAATTGGGATATTTATTGACTATATATATGATTAGTCAGTTGATTAACGTAAATCAATAACGGTTGGCTGACTAGAGTTTGACGTTATTGTCGTATGACGGCGGTGATCAACTGATCCCTTTCGGTCACACCTAAAGGATGAAATCCAAATAGTAACTAATTATTTGTATACGATACAGTTAATTAGTACATTACATATATTCGATATGTACGAGAGTTAATTGTTAGAAATTGAGTTAAGAACTCAAATTCGATTAAGTTTATTTTTCAATTATGCGATAATTGACTAATAAATTTATATCTTATTTTAATACGATTAAATAAGATTTAACTTAGTAATTAATCGTTAAATTACTAAATTAGTTGAGGTTTTGAGATAGAGGTAATTAGTTAATTATATTTACAAGGAGTTGTAAAATAAATTAACTAAGCATTGTGGGACCCATTATATATTGATATAATGGTAAAATATTACTTAAAATGTTAAGTACATATTATTCATTTATTTGAGTCATATAATTGTTATATGATCAAATTAACACTTAATTATACAAGATAATTAAGCATATGATTAATAAGTATTTGTGGGACAAATATCAAAAATCAAAATGGATCAAAATAGCCTTCACATGGCCGGTTATGACATAGTGGATGGTGATAATGGTTGCTCTTATTCATACTCACAAGCAACATGTGCTTATGACATGAATAGTAAACCTAAAATCATTTTATTCACTACAACACATTACCACTTTGCATGGCAATAAAATAAGAAGAAAATATCACTCTTTTGGTGATACATGAGCCGGCCCTCATGGCTATAAAGAGAACAATTGTTGTTCATTTCTTTACTAGTTCATTCTTGCTTATTTTATACATCTCTCAAAAACTCTTCTTCTCTCTAAAACTCTCAAATACTAATATTTCCTAAGTATTACTAGTGTAGTAATATATCATAATATTAGTAGTGTAATATCTATCTTATTATCTAGTTAATAAAATAAGAAGAAAAAATCACTCTTTTGGTGATGGAGAGGCCGGCCCTCATGGCTATAAAAGAGAACAATTGTTGTTCATTTCTTTACTAGTTCATTCTTGCTTATTTTATACATCTCTCAAAAACTCTTCTTCTCTCTAAAACTCTCAAATACTAATATTTCCTAAGTATTACTAGTGTAGTAATATATCATAATATTAGTAGTGTAATATCTATCTTATTATCTAGTAAATAATAAGGGTAGAATATTTGGTGTCATCTTGGTGCATCTTAAAGGAGATCTTCTAGTTTGGAGATTATTTGTGTTCATCCACATTTATAGCTCAAGAAAAACAAGAAGGAGTTCTTGTTGTGCCCATATATTTTCATATCAATGTGAGGAAATTTCTTCTTTTATATAAATGTCTTTATATTTGCATGCATGTTACATAGATCATTAAATACTAAATTAACAAGTAATTTAGTAACTAATTAGAGGAGTCTAATTAAGGTCTATGGACTTTCATGTGGTATCAGAGCTAGCTTGTAGCATGCATGTTCGTTTTGGACATTTTTATTAAAGTTATAAGATAACTAATAAATCAAAGATTTTGAGTTAAAATACGATTCTGCCAAAATTTTGTCGGTGCATGTATACCTATTGACCTCAAAATGTTTGTGGTCAAATTTCGTGATTTTAGGGATTGATTTGCTATTTGTTTTGATTTTTGGCGTTTAAACCGAGTTAACATGCATTTTATGAGTTAAAAGTTAACTAAAAACAGTTGCATGTTGATTCTGGCCATGAATTTTTAATATGATCTCACATGCATGCATTGCATATTGTATGTAAAATTTTGTGACTTTTACTTATGTATTGCATGTTCATTGATTTTTATACGATAAAAGTTGATAATATGAGATTATAATGTTCATAAAATTGAAACGTCCTTTTCTGGTCTTGAAAATATTGGGTACATTTTACATTCTCATTTTGATCATCCTGGGGAAATTTCATAATTTGTTTCACTGTTTTACTATATATAATGATTTTTATTTGATAAAACCATTAAATACAAAGTTATTTGTTCATGAAATTAATTTAAATTTTTTGAGCAAATAATTTTTATGTTTATAGTTCCTGGAAATGTTCCAGAATGTACAAATATTTTGGTTTCAAATTTTATGATGTTTATATTTTATTTTGGTTTTATTTCATAATTGTTATGATTAAACCGTAATATTTAGCAAATGAAATCAAATCAATCTAATTAATGACCAACAAAATTAGTAGTGACTAATTTTGAGTTCTAAAACATTTTAGTTAATTAGTTTTAATTTAAATGAGATTTAAATATTGATAGTGATTTTTAATGGTTAAAAATCAATAAATCCCGGAAAAATTGAGCTACAATGAGCATGAATGAATTTAGGACGATTTTGGCATGAGTTTTGCAGCAATTTATTTTATTTAATAATTTATGCAAAGTTTGTACCTAGTATGGCCTAGTTATTTTTTAATCGTTATTACCCGTAATGTAAGGGAATAACGGTTTGGTTGTAATTTTATTGCGATCTCGTATCGCCGGTTTGTATAATTTTAATAATTTCATTTCATAGAATAAATGTATAATAGGAATTTGTATATTTGTATATTTGTAATTATTTTATGAAGACCGGTGACTCCCTCAAGACGGTGCCATTTTGGAAGGTGTTCCAAGTGAAGAGGCAAGGGACCAAAGAGTTGGTTTCCGAATTTGTAACTATCTAGTTAATTTTGATTAGCTAGGTGGCCATACTAGGATTTTATTGTTGCTTGGTTGCTTGCTTTATTTCCGCTCATGCCAAAATCGTCACACATGCATTTTATTTACCGTTATTGTCAATTCAACGTCATTCACAATTCACCGACTTAGTTCACTTATAGGGAATTAATAACTAAATTGACAAGATCTCTCACATATTTAAAAAATTGAGATTAGCCTTACCAATTAATAACACCTATGAATCCCGTGTTCATTAGGGCTACCACGCTCGTGGGTCCCCTTTTACCTCGGGTAAGTAGGGTGATACGATCACAAGCTAAAATTGGATTGGACTCAACGAGATAAGCGTTATCTTGGGACTAGGAGATGAATTTAGTTGAAATCCGTCAACCAAGAGTTCTAAAGGTAGAATTAGTCAAGTAATGACTTACCGTTTCTAGATAAAGGTAGCATGCGATGACTATTTTTATTTAAAAATGGGTCTTGGAATCATTTATATAATTTAGTGAGAGGTCATTATATGAAGGCTAAACTTGTTAAAATGTTTTTCAAGTAAATTAACAATGAATGTTTATATATTTCTTTTTGTTGTAGTTACCATATTCGCATAATGTCGACATCATCAAACGTTGCAACCTTGGGTAAGGACTCATGGTTGAGATCCGTCATGGACAAGTGTGTCTTAAAGGATGACGGAAGTAAATTCGTTGAATGGGAGTCAACGATCAAGAGCGTCGCGTTATCCGATAACGTGCTTCGCTACTTGGTCGAAGAGCCCCCCACCGATCCCGCGCCAAGATCGTCCGCTGTGGTTCGGGCCGAATATGACCTTTATTTGAAGGTTGCAAATGACGTCAAGAATGTCTTGATTTGGTCAATCTCACCTAAACTCAAACTCCAATTGATATCTCTCAATGCATATGCGTTATTCACGAGGATTACGTCGATGTTTTCGCAAGCCCCTCAAATTCTCCAATATGAGGCGGCTACGAAATTCTTTGACACCAAGCTTCAAAGGGGCCAAAAGGTTGGCCCACACGTGCTCAAAATGGTTGAGCACGCCGACACCTTAGAGCGTCTAGGGTGCAAAATTCCGAAGCAATTGGTGGTGGGTAAGATCCTTCATTCACTCACACCTAAGTTCACCCAATTTAGGGTGAACTACAACATGAATGGCATGGACAAGAGTTTCCATGAACTCCATGCACTCCTCACCCAAGCGGAGAGGGACATGGAGGCTAGTGGGAGTGAACCCAAGGATGTTCTTTCCATGAAAATGAAGAACATGAACCTTGGGGGGAGGAAGGACAAGGGAAAGGGTAAGACTCTTTTCAAGAAATCCGGCAAGGGAAAGGCCAAGGTCTTTTATAAGGCCAAGCCCAAAGTCAACAAACACGCGGAGGCGGATTGCTATTATTGTAATGGCAAAGGGCATTGGAAACGCAATTGCCCCAAGTACTTGAAAGACAAGAAAGACGGTTGTGTGACAACGTCTGGTAAAATTCTTTCATCACTCTATATGATAGATATTAACTTTGCTAGTACATCTTCTTGGGTATTTAATACCAGTTGTGGTTCTCACCTTTGTAATCATGTACAGGGGCTGAAGGACGCGCAAGCACTAGCCAAGGGTGACGTGGACCAGCGCATGGGAAATGGAGCTAAGGTAGCCGCAGTTTCCGTGGGCACCTACGTTCTTCTTTTTCCAAATGGTTTAGAGTTGTATTTAAATAATTGCTATTATGTACCAACTCTTACCAAGAAGATTATCTCCATTTCCGTGTTAGACATGGAAGGATTTTCATTTTGCATTACGAAAAACTGTTGTACTTTTACACTTAATGAAATGGTTTATAGCGAGGCCATTTCTATTGGAGGTATTTATGTTTTAGATATTGCAAAAGAGGTCTATCATGTAGAAAACAAGAAGCTCAAAACAGGTGAACCTAATCAATCATACCTTTGGCATTGTCGTTTAGGGAACATAAACGAACGACGCATAAAGAGACTTGTTTCATCCAAAGTACTCAAACCATTCGATTACGAATCTTATGGTGTATGCGAATCTTGTCTTCTAGGCAAGATGACTCGTGCTCCTTTTACGGGAAAAGGGACACGAGCAAGTGAAGTATTAGGACTTTTACATACGGATGTATGCGGTCCAATGACTATCCAAGCTAGAGGTGGTTATCACTACTTCATTACTTTTACCGACGACTTGAGTAGATATGGATATGTCTACTTGATGAGGCATAAAAGTGATGCTTTTGAAAAATTCAAAGAATTTCACAATGAAGTAGAAAACCAATTGAATTAAAAACGAGGGTAAAACCCTTACGAGCCGTATAGTCCCGGTGGTGATGCGTGAATACTTGAACCATGAATTTGATTCACACCTGAAAGATTGTGGTATAGTATCACAATGGACTCCTCATGGAACACCTCAATTAAACGGTGTATCCGAAAGGAGAAATCGAACTTTATTAGATATGGTTCGATCTATGATGAGTCTAACAGAGCTTCCTGATTATTTTTGGGGTTTTGCTATCTTATCTGCAATATTTTCCCTAAATCGAAGCCCGACTAAAGCGGCAAACAAGACTCCATATGAGATATGGACAGGGAAAGTCCCTTATTTGTCGTTTATGAGAATTTGGGGATGCGAGGCCTTTGTTAAGAATAAGTCTGACGATAAACTCACACCCAAATCTGACAAATGTCTGTTTGTAGGATATCCAAAGGAATCACGTGCTTATTGCTTCTACAATAAACACAAGGACAAAGTGTTTGTGTCTCGTGATGCAGTCTTTTTAGAAAATGATGTTATTTCTAAAAGACAGAGTGGGAGAAAATTTGAACTTGATGAAGTCCAAGAGCCACAAACCGAAAAGGACGACGAGGAAAACGTTCCCTCTTCGTCTGGTACAGTCATTATTCCTTCGGAACCTAGGAGGTCAAGCAGAATTAGTCATCAACCTAATAGATACCTTGGTATTATAGAGGAAGGTGATGACTATAATTTGCTACGTTTTGAAAGTAACGAACCTACTACCTACAAAGCAGCCATTTGTAGTCCCGACTCAAAGCTATGGCTAGGAGCCATGCAATCCGAAATGGATTCTATGTACGACAATCAAGTATGGGACTTGGTTGATTTACCTAAGGAGGTACGACCTCTTCAGTGTAAGTGGATCTATAAGATCAAAAGTGGCATAGATAAACATAATGATGCTTACAAAGCTAGATTGGTGGCAAAAGGTTTCACCCAAGTTCATGGTCTTCACTATGACGAAACCTTCGCCCCAGTCACCATGATTCGATCCATAAGGATTATCTTAGCGGTTGCCGCATTTCATAATTATGAGATTTGGCAAATGGATGTCAAAACCGCCTTCTTGAATAGGATTCTAGAAGAGGAAGTGTACATGACACAACCTGAAGTTTTTGTGGATCCATCAAACCCTAAGAAGCTATGCAAACTTAAGAGATCCATCTATGGTCTTAAACAAGCATCAGGAGTTGGAATCATCGTTTCGATCATGTAATTAAACAAAATGATTTCACTCGAAGCGTCGAGGAACCGTGTTTATACATGAAGTTTAGTGGGAGTAAAGTAACTTTTCGAGTCTTGTATGTAGATGACATACTACTCATTGGGAATGATATTCCAATGCTCACTTATGTAAAGGAGTGGCTAGGAATACATTTCCAAATGAAAGACTTAGGAGAGGCCCAGCGCATCTTAGGTATCCGGATCTATAGGGATAGATCTAAAAGGATACTAGCATTAAGTCAAGAGACTTATATTGATAAGATTCTTGATCGGTTCAACATGAAAGACTCTAAGAGAGGCTTTCTTCCTATGGGAAGTGGGATCACTTTGAGTAAATCAGAGTGCCCTACGAAACCCGAGGAGATTGAACGCATGAAATTGATTCCTTACGCATCTGCTGTTGGATCAATCATGTATGCTATGATGTGCACTCGTCCCGATGTTGCATATGCTTTGAGCATGACAAGTCGTTACCAAGCAAATCCAGGTGAGAGTCACTGGATAGCCGTAAAGAAAATCCTTAAGTACTTGAGAAGAACCAAGGATTCGTTCTTAGTGTTTGGAGGCGAGACTGAGTTACGTGTAAAAGGTTACACAGATGCCAGTTTCCAAACAGATAGGGATGATATGAAATCCCAATCCGGCTACATTTATATGATGAATGGAGGAGCTATTTGCTGGAAGAGTTTCAAGCAAAGCGTTACAGCGGATTCTACAACAGAAGCAGAGTACCTTGCAGCATCTGAAGCTGCAAAGGAAGCTGTGTGGATTCGGCAATTTTTGGAAGGACTAACAGTAGTCCCCACTGCCAAAGATCCTATCACAATTTATTGTGATAACAGTGGGGCTATTTTTCAAGCAAAAGAGCCCAAGTCTAGTAACAAGTCTAGACATGTACTTAGGAAATATCATGTAATTAGAGATTACGTGGACAGAAAGGAAATTGCCATTTGTAAGGTTGGGACAGATGACAACATTGCCGATCCTTTAACCAAGCCTTTATCAAAGGCTAAGCATGATGGTCATGTCGTCACAATGGGATTGAGACGTGTGCCAGAATTCCTTTAGATTATTTAATATGTAATAGTTGAATGTTGTATTAATTATTTCATATATGATAATTGCATTCATTGTTCGAGTTTCATTATAAACTCTTTTATTTAGTTTGACTAAATTTAATACTTTGTTTATCCGAATAGATTGTTGGACCCTATTCAAATGAATAGGACGAACTTAGTATTTTGTCCGTAGTCACTCAATGAGGTGGCGTCTCAAAATGACTAGATTGTAAGTCGATCGATGGTTGGTTCAGCACCATGGGGTCATGGAGATGACTGGTCGTTTACATAGACAAACTGTATGACACTCTGTCGGACATTGACATTGTAGAGACCCTTAAATCAATTATTTGATGCCTGGTCGTGGCAGGGTCTTCTATCTTATTCCTATAAGTCGATTCTTTTGACTGGCGACTGTCTATCTGAGTCGGTTGCAGTTTCGATGGTTTTGGTTGATGTTCTAGGTCGTGCCGTTTTTAAAAGGAGGCCGATGGACTTCTTCTTGGATCATGGTGATCTGCATCATACAGAGTAGATGAATCAACAGGAATTGTCCACCCACGTTGGGTATAAACATCTTTAGGCCACTCGAGGAGAAGTTACTTTAAATGCGTGGCCACGCTCGGAAAGAGATCTATGGTAGATTTTCCGGTCAGAAAGTTACTCTCCCTATCGAGAAAACCACTCTAGATATTGTCAATCGCAAGTGCGACCTGAAAGACAACTTGCGTTGAGTGGGAGATGTGATAAAGAGACAAGAGAATCGGTGACGCACACTTGTGTCAGACAAGTGGGAGATTGTTGGAGTAGGTGTCCTCCACAATAGTGCGCCACATAATAAATCTTATTAAGGAATATAATTGGGGTATTTATTGACTATATATATGATTAGTCAGTTGATTAACGTAAATCAATAACGGTTGGCTGACTAGAGTTTGACGTTATTGTCGTTTGACGGCGGTGATCAACTGATCCCTTTCGGTCACACCTAAAGGATGAAACAAATAGTACGAATTATTTGTCTAAGATCAGTTAATTAGTACATTACATATATTCGATATGTACGAGAGTTAATGTTAGGAAAGTGAGTTAAGAACTCAAATTCGATATATTAGTTATTTTTCAATTATCGATAATGACAATAAATTTATATCTTATTTTAATAAGCTTAAATAAGATTTAACTTAGTAATTAATCGTTAAAATTACTAAAACTGATTGATGTTTTGAGATAGAGGTAATTAGTTAATTATATTACAAAGAGTTGTAAAATAAATTACTAAGAATTGTGGGACCCATTATATATTGATAATAAGGTAGAATATTACTTAAACTGTTTAAGTAATATTATTCATTTATTTGTGTCATATAATTGTTATATGATCAAGTTAACACTTAATTATACAAGATAATTAAGCATATGATTAATAAGTATTTGTGGGACAAATATCAAAAATCAAAATGGATCAAAATAAGGCTCACATGGCCGGTTGGTATGTAATGGATGGTGATGATGGTTGCTCTTATTCATACTCACAAGCAACATGTCCTTATGACATGAATAGTAAACCTAAAATCATTTTATTCACTACAACACATTACCACTTTGCATGGCAATAAAATAAGAAGAAAAATCACTCTTTTGTGATAATGTTGGCCGGCCGTTTTGGCTATAAATAGAGCAATTGTTGTTCAATTTATTCACTAGTTCATTCTTGCTTATTTTATACATCTCTCAAAACTCTTCTTCTCTCTAAAACTCTCAAATACTAATATTTCCTAAGTATTACTAGTGTGGACAATGTGGTCCGGCCTCAAGGCCTATAAAATGAGCATATGTGTTCATTTTATTACTACTTCATTTTGTGCTTGTTTTCTTACTTCTCTCAAAAACCTCATCTTCTTACTAAAACTCTCAAACACTAATATTTACTAAGTATTACTAGTGTAGTAATATAGTCATAATATTAGTAGAATAATATCTATCTTATTATCTAGTTAATAATAAGGGTAGATTATTTGGTGTCATCTTGGTGCATCTTAAAGGAGATCTTCTAGTTTGGAGATTACTTGTGTTCATCCACATTTATAGCTCAAGAACAACAAGAAGTAGTTCTTGTTGTGCCCATATATTTTCCATATCAATGTGAGGAAATTTATTCTTTTATATAAATGTCTTTATATTTGCATGCATGTTACATAGATCATTAAATACTAAATTAACAGGTAATTTAGCAACTAATTAGAGGAGTCTAATTAAGGTCTATGGACTTTCAAACACTCCCAAAGTTATAGCAACTTTGATCGCAAGAACATAACAACTTAGCCAAAGTTATAACTTGAAAGACTTTAAGAGATAACGAGTCTTGACAAGGAGCAAGCTTAAGCAAAGACTCAAGTCATATCATTTCTTCCCCCTCTTGGCATCATTGAAAACACAAGAACAAGGATATAAAATGACTAGAATAACATACTCCAAGGCAAGAGATAGATATGCAAAATACGCAATACTAAACGATATATATCAAGCAAAATCAAATATCAAATATCAATAAAAACTACAAACCACAAGAAATATTGTTAGTGCCAAATGGGCCGAATAGTAGGAGAGTATAAAGCCAAAATGGGCCAAATGGATAAGTAGCTTAATAAAAAAACAAACTAAGATAAGAAGATCAAGGCAAATTGGGTTGGCGAATGATGTTGGGGTCAATGTAATCGGGTCGGGTACTGTACTCAAGAGTAGAAAGGCGATCAAGGCACGTCGACACATGATTAGCTTGGGCGGTGAGGCATACATCGAAGTTCCGAACCATCAAAGAAAGAGCCTCCGTCGCATAAAAAATAGTGTGCATCCCCTCACGCATTTCCGAACCACTCTTCACCAATGCACCTCCTTGGCTAACCAAGAATTGCATCCGATCCTGTTGCCTAAACATCTCTTGTCGAATATTGACAACATTCCTCTCTAATTTGGCTTGGCAACCATCAACTCCCGTCATCCAAGACCGCAACTCACCACTCACACCCGACCCTCCATGGTCACGGGTGGAGCTAGCATTCCCCAATGCTACGGTTTTGACAACCTTGTCAACCACCGTATCAATTTTCTTATTTTGCGCATCAAGGCGCTCCATTACTTTACCCATAAACACATCCAATTTCGATTCAAGCCCCGAAAAATCAGCCACCACCGGTTTCATACCGACCGAACCACCCTTTGTCATAAAAACCAATTCCGGACCACAAGCCTCCAATTTCATAAATTTCAAAAACGTATCACAGATACCATCTTTCAAGGTAACACCATAACTACCCGAATCACCAACCCCTTTCGATTCAAGAACCCGAGATATCCACATCCCATATGGTAAGTCAAGGGTCGAATAAATTTTGTCTTCGGTTACTGAAAAAGCAGTTTGAGAAATTCTAGAAAAGACAAGGAAAGCAAGATTGACCCGGTTACCTTCCAACCAATTTTTCACAACCATCATCTCATAGCAAGCAATTTTATCCCGTACTCCCCGACGCGGAACAACCTTATTCCACAGAAAATTCAACATAAACTTCAATTTTGGGGACACATTCCCCGACAACACACAACTAGATAAAGTAGCCCCATGATCAAAATACCGCTTCACCTCCAACTTAGCCGGGTCCGACAGTTCGTCCCATGACGTACTCGGGTCAATTTTGATTCCATCATCAGGAACCAAAAACAGAGTACAAAAATCAGCCATGGTGACCGAAACTGGTCGGCCATTAACAACGGCATTCAAAACTCCAGAAGTTAAAGAAACAGAAGCGTAAAACTGAATTCCCTCGATTGGATAAATCGGACCAAAAAAGCGTGACACGCTTTCCCACTCTTGAAAATTCAAAAAGTCGTCAAAAAATCCCAAAGCTTCATATTTTTCACACCATGCTTTCGGAAAATTACGACTCCCATGAATACCATACTTAGCAACCCGGTTAACTAACTTTCGTTCATCTTTTGTTAAACGAAGCTTGTCAAGCCCGTATGTCGTTTCATGAGGTGAGAAATCCCGAAATAGAGTCTGTGTAGATCCCTCGGGAACCGTGTTAACGGTGTCCGTATTTGCTTCTTCTTGCACTCTAGTGTTCCCCTTATTTAATCTTCGTCTCTTGGTACCCTCAAGAACCGAACCCGACTCGGTTTGGGTCATATTGGGTGTTTTTGGTTTTGGGTTAGGAGAGAGATTAGTGGGAATGCTAGGTTTTGGAATTTTGGAGTTTGGGGTGTTGGTAGTTTTGGATCTTGTGGAAGCCATTGTTGTAAGCTTGAAGTTGTTGGGTAATTTTTTTTTTTATTTTTTTATTGTTGTTGCTGGTGTGCCGTGAGGAAGGAGAGAAAGAAAGGAAGATGGTGATGTGTGTTGATAGTGATAGGGATAGGTAATTATGAAAAGTGGTATTGGGTTTTGTACTTTTGTACTTAGCACATGTGGGTGCCGGCTTGTAGACCCCTTTTTCCTTTTTTTTTTTCCTGAATTTGGGTAGGAAAAGGAATCTAGGGTAAATATTTGTGAGATATGGTAAGGATATGATTAGGTAAATAAAACGATATGGTGAGATATTGTTGTTGAGAATTTTCGACCAACACAAATACAAGGGTAGAATTTTGATTTAATTTGGAAAGTGAATAAGATAGAGTTTTGGCAAATATGTGGTCCATAATTCAATTTTCATAAAATACATAATATGCAAGATACTCACGTAAAATATATAATAATAAACACAAATATACTAGCAATTAAATATGCGGACACAGTCATATAATCTCGTCTTATTCTAGCCAGTCACGCAGGTTCACAAAATAATTATGATGAATTTAATTGCTACCGATTAAACCAATTTCCAACCGCAAAATCTCAAAACGTCTTCTCGCTAACGCCTTTGTTAAAATGTCAGCCCATTGATTTTCAGTACTACAAAATTCGAGTTTAATGTTGCTCTTTTCTACATGGTTACGTAAAAAATGATGTCTAATGTCTATATGCTTAGTACGAGAATGCTGAGCTGGTTTTTTAGAAATATCAATAACACTCGTATTATCACAAAATACAGGCATACAACCAACACTAACTCCATAATCACATAGTTGTTGCTTTAACCAAAGTAGTTGAGAACATACCAGTCCTGCAGCGATATATTCGGCTTCTGCAGTAGATAACGCAACCGAATTTTGCTTCTTTGAGCCCCAAGTAATTATGCATGGTCCAACAAACGTGGCAAATCCACAAGTACTTTTTCTATCTAAAGAACATCCTGCATAATCTGCATCTGAATATCCTACTAGATCGAAATTACAGTCAAGTAGATACCACAATTATAAATTAGATGTACCAATTAAATATCTCAAGATACGTTTAACTTCAATCATATGTGACTCTTTAGGACATGATTGAAATCTAGCACAGACACATACGCTGAACATAATGTCAGGTCTACTTGCAGTTAAATATAATAGAGAACTAATCATACCTGGATATGTAGTCTCATCGACACACTTACCATTTTCGTCTAAGGTCAACTTTTTATCAGTTACCATAGGTGTGTCCATTGGATGAGCGTTTTCCATACCAAATATTCTGATTAGCTCCTTGACATATTTTTGTTGGTGAATCTTTGTTCCTTCCTTAGTTTGTTGAATTTGCAATCCTAGGAATAATTTTAATTCTCCGATCATGCTCATTTCAAATTCTGAGGTCATTACATCTGAAAAGTACTTGCACAATTTATTGTTAGTAGAACCAAAAATAATATCGTTTGCATAAATTTGAGCAACAAGTAAATAAGAACCCTCGGATTTTAGAAATAGGGTTTTGTCGACAGATCCTCTTTTAAAATTGTTTTGTAATAAAAATTTGGACAATCTGTCGTACCTAGCCCTAGGCGCTTGTTTCAAACCATATAAAGCTTTATCGAGTTTAAAAACATGGTTTTGAAATTTGCTATTCAAAAATACGGGAGGTTGATAAGCGAATATTTGTATGGTTTTAACCCCCAATTTAGCTCGGTTTTGTATGTCATTTATGCTTTGTTAAGCCACTTTATGAGCTAATATCGTCTTCTAGGCGAATTCCTATGTTCTAACATGTTTTGTAGGGAAAGAGACGTTTCTACGCCCTTTTTCTATATTCCCGAGCATTTGCCTAGAACCCGACGATTCGAAGAAGCAAGCTTGACCTAGTGAAAGGCATTTCAAGAAGGTTCACTAAATTCGAAAGAGAGAAGAAGCAAAGACAGTTTCGTAGTTCTCGGAAGATCAATCAATTAGGCGAAAGCAATCATCGCTTTACATCAAACCCTATCAACAAACCCGACTCAAGAGGTCAAGGGGGATGTTGGAAGTCAAGTCATAAGCAAGGGGAGATGAAACGACGGTCAAAGGACCTGGGATACAACTTACCCGGTCGGGTAAGTGGTGTACCCGATCGGGTAAGTGTGCTGCTTCGAGAAAACGGCGTCTTCTTCCTACTTTTGTCCTATGTGTTTAATGCCCGACCTCTTCTCCACGAAACCCTAATACTATAAATAGATGCTCTAGCCCTTATATCATATCACCCACCTCTTCATACTTCTCTTCTTACATTTCTCCTTAGATTAGGAGGAGGGGGAACTAGCCTCCCTTCTCTCATTTCCTTCTTCTTTAGTCTTTAGTTATTAGTTTATTTCTATCCATTTCACATCAAAATCGTAGGTTAGATTAATAAGAGTTTCAATCTTTGTAGTCTACTTTGTTGGGTACAAGTGTTGTAATTCAAGGATCGTTTATTATGTGCAAGGATTTTCTATTATTGTTATCATTATCGTCATTGATCGTCATATAGGTATTTCTGTTTTATCCCTTGTTTAATGTCCTTTATTATTTTCTATTTGAATGTTATTTTCCATACATATTGTCTTAGATTCATTTTAGTGTTGTTATAATTGCAATTTCATTTCTTAGATTATCAATTAGCGTCGTTATTATCGCCATATAAAGAGTCAAAATCAAATAAACATGTCTATCCTAGTTTTCATTGTTAATATCATCTTAGATTTAGATATCGTCATGAGTGAGTAGTCACCTTTCTAGGGTGTAGGGTAGCCATGTTAGATTGATTAAAAGATGAAAATTGGATAAAGAAATTGTGCCTTTAAAACGTTGTGTCTATGCATGTTTGGATTGTAACGATAGTTAACAATTTCTGGCCGGAAATCATCGACTAAAATGGAATTTTTTTCCAAGGTAGACATACGAGAATTGAATAGACAAAGCATGACATGGTAGATTAAGACCTAGTAAATCGCCTAAAAAGCCTGCTAGACCATCTGATCTATGATTGTAATGAACACATCATTCTTACGAACTCACAATGAATTATTTGCATGTTCCAAATCCAATTTCATCAATATGTCAATCTACATGTGTGAACCTACTTCCATAGATGCTTTTCATTACTTGCTTTATTGTTTTCATTTTTTTTTATTTTTTTTTCGTTTATGCTTTATATTAGTTTAGATATCAAAATCCCAAAACCCAGATTTTCGTTAGATAAAACCCAATTGCGATACATTTCACATCTTATAGGAAACACCATCTCCTTGAGGATCGACCCCTACTTCCCTAATTACATTAATTTGTTATTAGCCTAGTCTGGGTAATTTATCTTTGTATTGGGCTTGCGACAGGCCTGATCAAATTTTGGGGGATTGCATTTTCCCATTTTTGCATTTTAGTTATAATTTTCAGATTTTGAATAAGAAAGAGAAGATTTTAGAGAGAATTTTTAAAATTCTTGAACACAATTGAATGCTTTTCATGCTTTGCTTGCTTGTCTATTATGCTATCATGTTACGATTTCCCAAACTTAGAGCTTTCAAACCATAATGATTCAATATTCATTGAATTTTGCATACATGGGGAAGTCTTGTACACAGTAGGCATGGAATGAATCTATAGATGAGTACGCTTGATCTTGACATTTGGCAAACTACATATATTGTAAGGTAGAACCTCATAAGCTTGGTACATCCATAATACCCAGTCTCATCTAGGTGTGTGTAGTTCTCCTTGTGATGTGTGTCATGTCAAAACGCATAAGTATGGTTCTCATTTCATTTCTATAAGCATTGCATTTATGATTCACTAAGATTTGAAGCCTTTTTCACTTTAATTTACCCCTCAAAATTAGCCCCTTCATACAAATGTTTCATAAGATAATAGCTACAAGTAAAAACTGCCTACCTTTTGAGCTAGTAGCTAGACTATTGTGTATGGGTGCTCTTTTAAGAAGATTTGTTCTTATCTGTCAAAGTGAATTTGGAAGAACGAAAAAGTTCAAGAAGTGAAGTTTTGTTCAAAAGAAAAGAAAAAAAAAAGATAAATCGAAATGAAAAGAAAAAAAAAATAAAAAAAGAAGTTGTGAGTATCTCCTCAAAACGTCAAGTCAATATTTAGAAGGAGTTTACTCTTGTGTTTCGTGTGTAATAAGCCAATCTGTTGCTTCTGGCTTCGCTATTTATCTTGTGGGAATTAACCGAAAGTTTGGATTGAGTATTCATTTATCATTGGTCAGTTGCTAGCTCATTCTAACCTTCACATGGCCATAACTATTTGTCCACCTTTCACCCATTTCCCAATGCCTTCTTCTCATTTTTCGGCTTCTTTTCTATGTGCATTGTGATCTTTGAATTGTGTTTTGAATTTTTTACCATATTAGACTGCGGACACATTTTCATAAGTCGTAGATAGGTGAGTGTCACAAAAACATTTACACATAAAGAAATCACCTTTTTACGTACATTGAGTGCTCGAGTGTACTGTGAGAGTCCATTTGTCAAAAGATCATGCAAGAGCCGAAAGTCTATAGTGAAATTCTTTGTGCTACGCCGTTATGTAAATCTCAGCCATGTTTATGTATCATTCTTGCCCACGTTGTTTTTGGGTTATGATTCATTATGTTTTTAAAGTTTTACGTTGAGATTTGTTTCTTGATGGTATAGTAGCCAATGCTTGCAACCTTGTCCTGGTATTGGTTGTTATGTTTGCTTGAGGACAAGCAAAGGTTTAGCTTGGGGGAGTTTGATAAGTGAATATTTGTATGATTTTAACCCCCACTTTAGCTCGGTTTTGTATGTCATTTGTGCTTTGTTAAGCCATTTTATGAGCTAATATCGTCTTCTAGGCGAATTCCTGTGTTCTAACTTGTTTTGTAGGGAAAGTGACGTTTCTACGCCCTTTTTCTATATTCCCGAGCGTTTGCTTAGAACCCAACGATTCGAAGAAGAAATCTTGACCATGTGAAAGGCATTTCAAGAAGGTTCACTGATTCGAAAGAGAGATGGAGTAAAGACAGTTTCGTAGTTCTCGGAAGATCAATCAATTAGGCAGAAGGAATCATTGCTTTACATCAAACCCTATCAACAAACACGACTCAAGAGGTCAAGGGGGATGTTGGAAGTCAAGTCAAGCAAAGGAAGATGAAACGTTAGTCAACCGCTTCTAGAAGACCACATACCCGATCGGGTAAGTGTGTACCCGATCGAGTATCCTTGCTGATCCGAGCATGACGGCTCCTTCTTCCTTATTTTGTCCTATGTGTTTAATGCCCGACCTCTTCTCCACGAAACCCTAATACTATAAATAGAAGCTCTAGCCCCTTATATCAGATCATCTATCTCAAACATTCTAATCTTATATCCCATACAATATTCTTACTAGTTTTCTCTTTAGCTTTAGTCTTTCTAGTTTAGATTATCTTCTTCTTTTATCTTTTGTTCTTAGTTTATTTCTGTCCATTTCATATCAAAACATTAGTTTAGTTCAATAAGAATTTCAATCTTTGTAGTCTACTTTATTGGGTACAAGAGTTGTAATTCAAGGTACGGTATTTCTATGCAAAGGATTTCTATTGTCGTTATCACTTTCATTGTTGATCATCACCTAGGTATTCCTAATTTATCCTTTGTTTATTGTTCTTCATTGTTTTCCATTTGATTATTATCCTCTATTCATATCACTTAGATTCGTTTTTATGTTGTTATAATCATAGTTCCATTTCTTAGATTGTCATATAGCGTCGTTATTATCGCCACATAGAGAGTCTAAATTATTGTCAAAATCAACTAATCATGTCTATCTTAACTTTCATTGTTAATATCATTTTGGATATAAACATAATCATGAGTGAGTAGTCACCTTTCTAGGGTGTAGGGTAGCCATGTTAGATTAATTAAAAGATGATAATTGGATAAAAGAAATTGTGCTTTTAAAACATTGTGTCTATGCATGTTTGGACTTTAACGATAGTTGACGATTCTTGATCACAATCATTGACTAGTATGGAATTCTTTTCCAAGGTAGATATACGAGATTTGAATAGACAAAGCATGACATGGTGGATTAAGACCTAGTAAATCGCACAAAAAGCCTGCTAGACCATCTGATCTATGATTGTAATGAACACACCATTCTTACGAACACGCAATGAATTATTTGCATATCCTAAATCCGATTTCATCAATATGTCAATCTACATGTGTGAACTTATTTTCCTAGATGCTTCTCATTATTGTTAAATCATCATTTGCCTTATTGCTTTCATCTTTAATTGCTTTTATTTTATTTTCATTTATGCCTTTTGTTAGTTTAGACATCACAATTCCAACACCCAGAAAATCATTAGATAAAACTCAATTGTGAGACGATTCACAATCCATAGGAAACACCATCTCCCTGAGGATCGACCCCTACTTCCCTAATTACATTAATTTGTTATTAGCCTAGTCTGGGTAATTTATCTTTGCATCAGGCTTGCGACAGGTCCGAGCAAGGCATAAGCAACCACTTTCCTACTTTGCATAAGTACACAACCCAATCCCATCTTGGAAGCATCACAATAGACATCAAAGTCTAAACCATCTTCAGGTAAAGTCAACATCGGGGCGGTAGTTAACCTTTTCTTTAACTCTTGAAAAACGGCTTCACAAGCTTCATTCCATACGAACTTGGTTTCTTTCTTCAACAATTGAGTCATCGGTCTAGCAAGCCTTGAGAAATCTTTGACAAATCTACGGTAGTAACCAGCTAAACCAAGAAAACTTCGAACTTCTCTAACATCGGTCGGACTTTTCCAATCCACCACAACTTCAATTTTAGAAGGGTCTACCATCACACATTCTTTAGAAATCACATGCCCAAGAAAGGACACCTTAGGTAACCAAAATTCGCACTTGGAGAATTTGGCAAACCACTTTTGACGACGAAGAACACCCAAAATAGTCCTTAGATGAATAGCATGCTCTTCTTTGGTCTTGGAGAAAATAAGGATGTCGTCAATGAAAACCACCACACACTTATCAAGATACTCACTAAAAGTGCGGTTCATTTGATCCATAATAATAGCGGGAGCATTACTCAATCCAAATGGCATCACCTTGAACTCAAAGTGACCATATCTTGTACTAAAAGCGGTCTTTGGTATATCGGCATCACGAACGGGAATTTGGTGATATCCGGATCTCAAATCAATCTTGGAAAAAGTAGAAGCACCCTTTAGTTGATCGAACAAATCTTCAATTCTTGGCAAAGGATACCTATTCTTGATTGTAATTCGGTTCGACTCACGGTAGTCAATACAAAGTCTCATGGAACCATCTTTCTTTTTCACAAAGAGAACGGGAGCACCCCAATGCGAGGCACTCGGTCAAATGAAACCTTTTTCAATCATATCATCAAGCTGCTTCCTTAACTCTTTCAATTCGGTTGGAGCCATACGGTATGAAGCTTTAGCTATGGGTCCGGATCCAGGTACAAGATCAATGGAAAACTCAACATCACGCTCGGGAGGAATCCCGGGCAAGTCTTTGGGGAATACATCAACAAATTCACGTACTATAGGTACATATTCAATCTTTGGTAAGGAGGTAGTTGTAGAAGTCACAATACACAAGTATGCTTGGTGACCCTTTCTTACCATACTCACCAACTTCATTGCGGAAATCAAAGACACACCCACTCGGGATTGAGATCCCTTATAGGTTATTCTAACTCCTAAAGGACTCTTTAATTAAATCTTTTGATCTCTACACTCGAATTTAGCATGGTACAATGCTAACCAATCAATACCTAGAATCACATCGAACTCTCCTAGAGGAAACTTAAGGAGATTAGCGGGAAAGATAGTACTCGCAATAAAAATAGGGACATTAGGA
Organism: Heliosperma pusillum; assembly: GCA_022085475.1. Taxonomy (NCBI): domain Eukaryota; kingdom Viridiplantae; phylum Streptophyta; class Magnoliopsida; order Caryophyllales; family Caryophyllaceae; genus Heliosperma; species Heliosperma pusillum. Next base: position 40,628 of record JAIUZE010018120.1, read on the forward strand.
TAAAGAGTAGAACAAGGATAATTTCTCCGGATGGTAAGGATATGGGAGTATCCTTACTAGAAGTAGGCTCGATAGATAATTTATCAACATAAGTTGAAGACACAAAGGACATAGAAGCACCGGTATCAAATAGAATAAGACATGGTTGCTCTAAGATTGAGAACATACCCGTAATTATCTCCGGATGAGCATCGGCTTCGGCTCGGCTTAGAACAAAGATAGATCCCTTGGGTTTGGCATTTGGAGTGGGCAACTTCCGATCGAGGCAATCATCATAACGGTGACCCATCTTTTGGCAAAAGAAGCAAACATAAGGTCGGTTGAAACATGCTACACCGGGGTGGTGTGGTGGTCTACAACGGTTACATAAGTGACCTTGAGCTTGAGGGGGAGCATAGGGCCTATGAGCCACGTTAGAAGTAGCTCGGGGAATGAAAGGAGCGGGAGCTCTTGCATTTGCATTTGGGGGAGGATTGAATCTCCTCTTGTTGGCATAGGCATTGGAAGACAAGGGAGTAAACGACCTTTTCCCATAGAAATTTGGCCTAGGAGTGAAGGAAGAAGGGGAACTCTTCATCATTGCTTCATCCTTGATAGCCCTCATGAAGTTCTCGGCCCATAGTGCATCAGTATACAATTCTCCAAAAGAGGTAGAATTTCTCCTCCCTTTGCTTTGGAGTAAAGCACTAAGTTTGTTACGGTAGTAGAAAACTTGGTCCTCATCATCCTTGATGAGCCTTGGAGCAAAATGAGCAAGCTTGTTAAATTGGGTGGTGAAGTCGTGTGCAGAGAAATCACCCTGCTTGAAATCAATGAATTTCTTGAGCCTTTGTTGCTTGAGCTCCTTAGGATAAAATCGGCCTTCACTAAGAGCCTTGAAACATTCCCAGTTGAAGTTGACTTCAAGAGTAGCGGTGGGATTACTAATCGCCCACCAATTATCGGCTTCCCTCACTAGGAAGTGCTTAGCAATCCTTACTTTGTCCTCTTCACGGACTTGGTATAAGTCAAATTCTTCTCCATCTCTCGAAACCATTCCGAGAGCTCGGTAGGGTCCGGCTCTCCACTATAAGGTGTAATCTTACTCCTAGCTATCTGGCTAGCCACCCAAGCGTAGCCTCCTTGGTGATTGTCTTCTCTATGAGGAGGGACTTGATCGGCGTGAGCATTAGCCGCATCTTGTTGGTTCCTTAATTTCTACCCATCTCTCATTTGTTATTTCAAGGTCAAGTATTTTAAGTTTAGGGTTCACGTGTATGCGTCGGGAGCGTCATAGGCTCTGATACCAACTGTGACAACCCTGGCGAATGCGGAAATAAAACATAACAAGCATGCGATTTATATAGCGGAAAATACGGTGTTTTTAAAACTTTTTACATGCCAAGATAAGAATACGAGGAATGTCAAATAAATACAAACTAAAATAGAATATACTACAAAAAGACAAAGTCTCTCAAAATGTTATCAATTATCAAAGTCGTTTAGCAACAAGCTAAGAAACGTCTAGGGGTGAATCGACAAGGCCAACGCCCGCTAGCTCACACTCGAACCCAAAATTTAACAAGCAAAATCTATCCAAGCAAGCAACCTGTTCATCCATGAAAAACATGAACGCCACAGTCAGTGGGGAGTAACTCCGGGTTTTCCCAGCCATATCACAAATAACATACTTAAACGGAAATACGAAAGTAGAAGCATGAATATATATAAATATACATGTGAAATACGAGAAGGATAAATAGGCAATTCAATATATAAAGATATCGGTACATGAAGTACAAAACCGTAACCATCATATTATAGATAGATTCGGGGAAGACACACTTGGGCAACCATACACTCACCAAGGCTTGCATCTCACCGTTAGGGGCATAAGCTTGATAAGATTGAGACTCGATAAACAAACCATGCCAAGTCTATTGGAGTAGGTGTCCTCCACAATAGTGCGCCACATAATAAATCTTATTAAGATATATAATAGGGATATTTATTGACTATATATATGATTAGTCAGTTGATTAACGTAAATCGATAACGGTTGGCTGACTAGAGTTTGACGTTATTGTCGTTTGACGGCGGTGATCAACTGATCCTTTTCGGTCACACCTAAAGGATGAAATCCAAATAGTAACTAATTATTTGTATACGATACAGTTAATTAGTACATTACATATATTCGATATGTACGAGAGTTAATTATTAGAAAATGAGTTAAGAAATCAAATTCGATTAAGCTTATTTTTCAATTATGCGATAATTGACTAATAAATTTATATCTTATTTTAATACGATTAAATAAGATTTAACTTAGTAATTAATCGTTAAATTACTAAATTAGTTGAGGTTTTGAGATAGAGGTAATTAGTTAATTATATTGACAAGGAGTTGTAAAATAAATTAACTAAGCATTGTGGGACCCATTATATATTGATATAATGGTAAAATATTTCTTAAAATGTTAAGTATATATTATTTATTTAATTTAGTCATATAATTGTTATATGATCAAATTAACACTTAATTATACAAGATAATTAACCATATGATCAATAAGTATTTGTGAGACAAATATCAAAAATCAAAATGGACCAAACTAGGCCAAAATGGCCGGTTGGATTGTAGTTGGAAGGGTGATGATTTTTGTTCTTGTTTTTACTCTTTAGTTACTTATTGAAAGTGACATAACAAGTAGAAATAATCATCATATATACTACAACACTCCACTCTAATGCATGTGATCAAATTGAACAAAATAATAGTCCATTTTTGGACTATGTCATCCGGCCAATTTGGCTTTATAATGAACAATTGTTGTTCATCATTAATCACTTCATTTTGTGCAATTGTCATACTTCTTTCTAAAATTCTTCCTCTCACTAAAAACTCTCAAATACTAATATTTACTAAGTATTACTAGTGTATTAATATATTCATAATATTAGTAGTATAATATCTATCTTATTATCTAGTTAATAATAAGAGTAGATTATTTGGGTTAATCTTGGTGCAACTTAGAGGAGATCTTCTACTTTGGAGATTGTGTTCATCCATATTTATAGCTCAAGAACAACAAGAAGGAGTTCTTGTTGTGCCCTTATATTTTCCATATCAATGTGAGGAAATTTCTTCTCTTATATAAATGTCTTTATATTTGCATGCATGTTACATAGATCATTATAAACTAAATTAATAAGTAATTTAGTAAATAATTAGAGGAGTCTAATTAAGGTCTATGGACTTACAATTGGTATCAGAGCTAGCTTGTAGCATGCATGTTCATTTTGGACATTTTTATTAAAGTTATAAGATAACTAATAAATCAAAGATTTTGAGTTAAAATACGATTCTGACAAAAAAAATTTGGTGCATGTATACCTACTGACCACAAAATGTTTGTGGTTAAATTTCGTGATTTTAGGGATTAATTTGCTATTTATTTTGATTTTTGGCGTTTAAACCGAGTTAACATGCATTTTATGAGTTAAAAGTTAACTAAAAATATTTGCATGTTGATTCTGGCCATGAAATTTTAATATGATCTCACATGCATTTCTTACATATTTTATGTAAAATTTCGTGACTTTTACTTATGTATTGCATGTTCATTGAGTTTTATACGATAAAAGTCGATAATATGAGATTATAATGTTCATAAAATTGAAACGTTTATTTATGGTCTTGAAAATTTTTTATACATTTGATATTCTGATATTGATACTCTTGGGGAAATTTCATAATTTGTTTCACTGTTTAACTATATCTAATGTTTTTATTTGATAAAACCGTTAAATACAAAGCTATTTGTTCATAAAATTAATTTAAATTTTTTGAGCAAATTTTTTTTATTTTTATAGTTCCTGGAATTGTTCCAGAATGTACAAAATTTTTGGTTTCAAATTTTATGATGTTTATATTTTATTTTGGTTTTATTTCATAATTGTTATGATTAAACCGTAATATTTAGCAAATGAAATCAAATCGATCTAATTAATGAACCAACAAAATTAGTAGTGACTAATTTTGAGTTCTAAATCAGTTTAGTTAATTAGTTTGAATTTAAATGCGATTTAAATGTTGATAGTGATTTTTAATGGTTAAAAATCAATAATCCCGGAAAAATCGAGCTACAATGAGCATGAATGAATTGTAGGACGATTTTGGCATGAATTTTGCAGCAATTTATTTTATTTATGTTTGAATGAATGAATGTCATTTATTTAATAATTTATGCAAAGTTTGTACCTAGTATGGCCTAGTTATTTTTAATCGTTATTACCCGTAATGTAAGGGAATAACGGTTTGGTTGTAATTTTATTGCGATCTCGTATCGCCGGTTTGTATAATTTAATAATTTTATTTTATAGAATAAATGTATAATAGGAATTTGTATATTTGTAAATTTGTAATTATTTTATGAAGACCGGTGACTCCCTCAAGACGGTGCCATTTTGGAAGGTGTTCCAAGTGAAGAGGCAAGGGACCAAGGAGTTGGTTTCCGAATTTGTAACTATCTAGTTAATTTTGATTAGCTAGGTGGCCATACTAGGATTTTATTGATTGCTTGCTTTATTTTCGCTCATGCCAAAATCGTCACACATGCATTTTATTTACCGTTATTGTCAATTCAACGTTATTCACAATTCACCGACTTAGTTCGCTTATAGGGAATTAATAACAAAATTGACAAGACCTCTCACATAACTTAAAAAAAAAATTGAGATTTAGCCTTACCAATTAGTAACACCTATGAACCCGTGTTCATTAGGGCTACCACGCTCGTGGGTCCCTTTTTACCTCGGGTAAGTAGGGTGATGCGATCACAAGCCAAAATTGGATTGGACTCAACGAGATAAGCGTTATCTTGGGACTAGGAGATGGATTTAGTTGAAATCCGTCAACCAAGAGTTCTAAGTGTAGAATTAGTCAAGTATTGACTTACCATTTTTAGATAAAGGTAGCATGCGATGACTATTTTTGTCTAAAGATGGGTCTTGGAATCACTTATATAATTTCGTGAGGGGTCATTATATGAGTGACTTGTTTAAAATTGTTTTACAAGAAGTTATATATAAGCAATGAATGTTTATTTTCCGTTGAGATTTATTTTATACGCGCAAATGACATATATTTTATCCTTCTATGAACTTGTAAATCCGTTCAATCATGGAAAAGGTTTCCATTATTTTATACGGTAGCATTTTTGATTGCGATCTCCATTTAAACCACCGTAGCTAAAGACAAAATGAATTGTATCCTTTGATCCTCATATTCACCATTGCAAATGTCTCTTATGAAGAGAAAATGAATAAGTCACACTTAGTCAAAAGCGTTTTTGAATATTTTGTGACGCCTTCTTATAACAATGGTACATCAAATTTTTTGCTCCAAAGAAAATGTTTGTATTTTGGTATGTCGTCATAATGCTCCTTATCGAGGCTTACCTCAAAAGAGGCCAAAACAGTTGGGATGACTAGGTTAATCGATTTATTTGAAATCGTGAACAAACCAAATACCGTAATCACTTCATGAAAAGTTTATCCTTTTGAAGGTAAAACCATGAATGAAATGAAGAATAGTCTTCACAATAATTCCTATATACTTGTCTAAAGTAGAGATTCATGAAAGTGAGTGGGAGCACTAAGAATGATGTTTATATTCTTAATTGTTAAGACGAGGTTCAAGAGTAGGTTGGCTCGACTTTGACACAAGGCAAGGGAAAAAGGCAAGACTATTTTGAATAGTAAAGTCAAAACCCAAAGCAAGGTGTCGAACCCAACTTTTGACGATTCTATTTTACAGTGTAGGACACAAGAAAAGAATCTTCCCAAAGTTTTCTAAAGAGTTAGAAATTGGGTGTAATTTTTCACCCATAATATCTATATGATCGACATTTATTTTGCTAAATGCAATGTTTGGGTATTAGATACCTATTATGGTTTTCATCAATGTATTCAATGCATATAATAATGATTCGTGCGACGACTAACCATAATTAAATGTCGACCTACAAGGGAAATATAACTATGGTAGTTTTATTTCTATAGAGACATATAAAAGTTATAATGTGATCAATCTAGTTTTGGATTTAGAGGTATACTTTAATAAACGTTATTATGTACATAACCTCTAAATAAAGCATATAGTATCCACTTTTGTGTACGACACAAGTGTTTCACTTTTGTGAATAGAACAAACGTTGTATCTTTTTATGCCTATACTTGGTCAATGGTTATCCCATACCAATCAAAGGTAAATATATTCTTGATCTAAACTAGTAATAATTACTTGTCATATAGATTGTAAAAACTCAAAATTGGTGACCCTTATCTAATCTTAATTTTGGATTGTGTAGCACATTAAGAGGCTAGTATTGATAACTATCCCTAAACCATCTGATTTTGAATCTTATGGTGCGTGCGAATCTTGTATTCAAGGCAAGATGATTCGTGCCCTTTTTATTTTAAAAGGAAATCGAACTAGTGAGTTATTGGCCCTATTACATTTCAATATGCGTGGTCCAATAACAAACACAACCAGAGATGGTTATGACTATTTCACTTTATTTACCAACGATTTAAGTAGATATTAAAATTGATTCTACTTAATGAGGTGCTATGAGAAATCTTTGAAAAGTTCAAAGAGCTTCAATGTGAAGTAGTTAATCACCATGAGTATTAGACAAGTACTTACAAGTAAATCGTAAATGTAAATATCTAAGTATTGACTTTGATTTTCACCAAAAGTATTGTGAAATAGTTTCACGAGTTAACTTCTCTAACATACATTATGAGATAAGGTATGGTTGGAAAGAGATAGCAGACCTGAACGATATGGTTTTGTCTTTGGCAAGTCAAAATGAGCCATGGGGAAAACCTTGGGATCTAACGCCTTTTTGATCTGCTATTTCTTTTCCCACCATATTATTAAAACACATTTAAAACAGTCTGATTTCATTCCATATATGATATGGGTAGGTAGCGTACCTAATTTATAAGTTATTTGAATGAAACAAGTGCTCAATAATCCCACATTGACCACGAGAACAAAGCGTTTGTGACTCGTGATGGTGTCTTTCAATTAAAATACGATTATTTCTTGATAAGACAGAGTGGGAGAAAATGTTTCAAGAGCCACAAACTAAGCATATGGTCCGGAAAAAGTTTTCCTCATTGCTTGTTCAGTAGTTGTTTCTTCGGAACCTAGGAGGTTAGGTGGAATTTTATCGCTCCTTTATAGTGATGAATTCTAATATGCGACTTATAAAAGAATGTTTTTAGTCCAAACTTCTTGATATGGCTTAGAGTCACACGATTCGTAAAGGACTCCATGCATGATGGTCAGGTATGTGACCTGGTAAATTAACTTGAAGAAGTACGACCTCTTCAATGTAAATTGATTTTTAAGATCGAAATTTGCATGTATGAACATTAAAATGTTTTCAAAGATAACTTGGTAGGCCAAGAGTTTTGCACCAACCTTAATTCTTT